>JAOEHY010007934.1:0-13580 GCA_025447955.1 Psilopsiagon aurifrons
GGAAGCACACATCCAGGGGTGCAGCACCCTCGTGTTGTAGCCAAACTGATAAAACAGCCTTGCTTAGCGCAGCTCTCCGTGCAAAAACCTCCGTGGCTGCAAGGATCTCAAGCCTCGACTCTGAGCGCTCGATGGAGCTCCCTCCCAGCCAGCCGAGATTCCCGACCGTCCTGACGTGGCGCTTTCCCTCCCAGCAGCGCCCATGCCCATTGAGTGCCTTTCGCTTGCAGCTGGCTGTAATGCTGGCATCAACCGTGCACTCCAGTTTTTGGCCTCTCTGAGTGTTGCTCACTAGAATAGCCCCAAGAGTGACACCCCACCCCCCCCCCAGTAACACAGATACGGCTCAACAAAATAATTCACATAGGATTTCACAGATTACATCTTTGAACATAGAAGCAGTAAACAACTTTTAGACTGACTCTGGGGCAACAGCTTCTTGGATATTCCTTTAAACCAACAGCAAACAGCATTTCAATCATACATTTACATGCACCTCGATTTCTCTTCAGGTTCCAATGTTAACCTCCCTTTGGCTTCAAATGCAAACTGCATGCAAAGTAATACACATTAAGATTACAAAGCACACTTTCTCTATCTACTCCAGGACATTTCATATCTCTGAAGAGAAACCAAGTCCCACTCACCAACAAGATAGACTAAGTAGGACTAATTACCTGATGTATACAAGAGACATGCTTCATAGTATTACAA
Source organism: Psilopsiagon aurifrons (assembly GCA_025447955.1). NCBI lineage: Eukaryota > Metazoa > Chordata > Aves > Psittaciformes > Psittacidae > Psilopsiagon > Psilopsiagon aurifrons. The sequence goes on from JAOEHY010007934.1 coordinate 715, forward strand.
ACCAGCTACTACTTTTCTACAAACAAAAGTATAAAGCAACCACAACCACACTACATAACATTTTCACATTTACAGAAACTCACAGTGTATATGGCCAGAGAGCAAAAAAGAAGAAAAAAAAAAATACAAGATTGTGCAAGTCATATCATGACGGCTTAGAAAACACTGCTACATTTCCATACCCAGCAAATTTCAGATACATCAAATTCTACATTTTCATTGAAAACATTCACCCAATGTTTTTGACAGAAGATAAGCATTCCTCTTTGCTTAACTAAACACTGAGATGATGAGGTCTCATTTCCTCTAGTGGTCATCACAAAGCCAAGTCTTGCCAATATCTTGGGTGTCAGAACAATCTGACAAAGTGCATACCTTACACAAAAACACGTCACACTGCCAAATAGTGATAAAATGCTTATAAACTGAATGTGGCTTAACTAAATGTGCATTTAGGGTAGAAATACGTAAATTATAACAATTACAAAAATTATATGACCAGAACTATGAAAGTAAGTGCTCCCTACAATTAGCTAAGCTTCTTCTCAGTATGTAATTACTGGTCTTGTTTGCCTTTTAGGCCAAGAAGGTTGAGAATATGAAAGAAAAAGGTAGAGAAGTTGAACATCTACTACTAAGGTTTTGCTTGAAGTCTAGTACAACATTCTTTGTTTTATTAAAAAAAAAAGAATTTGTTAGTCTCAAAACTTGGCAAAAACGTTAGTTGGAGCTCACCTAATCTCAACTAATGAGGAAGCTAACAAAAAGAGGAAGTCAGAAATTCAAAAGACTAATAAGTGAAGCAACCCTTACGTAATATAAGCAGCTAACATTGCTATGATGCACTTCAGCTAAACAAGTCCAGAGATTTTATCAAGACGAAAGGGTTTAGATTTTATTTTTTAATTTTAAATACTTGCTTGTAAGTATCATTTTCAATTGGTAGTAGATCATATGCCATTGCCTGGAAGGTGAGTTCATGAAGGACAGTTGACACTGGGTCAAAGCCACGATCAATTATAATTAGTTGGGAATGGGTTTTAGCCTAGAAAGCAATCAAATAAATGTAAAGTTAAATACAGACAGTAATAAGTTAATGCATGTTAAGTCTATTTAAAATAAGCTACAGCACTGCAGACATTTCTGTAAAAATAACTGAAAAATCCCTTCAAAGTATAGTCCAAGTGCTCATTTTCAACATAAAAAGAAACAAATATTTGAATGATAACCACAACACAATGGTTATAAACAGCCCTTTTAAAGGCAATCCTCTTAGCCCTTCGCAATGCATTCAGTCATCTCACCTAATGAACAAAAACGTATAGGAAGAACAAAGAAGGCCTCCCACTGGCTTGTCACAAATAAGTGTGTTGCTTGTATTTCAGAGCAGACTACCTACACTGTTCTGCAATACAGAAAAATTCACATCCAACCACTCAACTGAAAGTTTCATTTTGTGGTTCAGTGAAGCGGCAGTAGCACCCGGTACATTTATTTCTGTGGCAGAGTGGCACAGCACTAAGTTAGAATGGTTTACCCCCGTACTTCTGCATTCTGGCAGCAGCCCTAATCTGCTCCAATCTATAGTGACAGATCAAAAACATTATGTACGTGAAAAGCGCTGTCTTTGTGGACAATAAATCCCTCAATAGGAGCCATTTCAATTCTGCTACTAAGTCCCTTCTACACATTCCCTTCTTCCACAGCCTTAAGGAAGGTGACATTAAAACAAGTTAGCTGCTTTTCTTCAGGCTTGTATTGTCCCCTATGTTATCATAGGGCCAATTTTTCAAGTACACTTAGTTTGATCACACAAATTACTTTTGTTTACATACAGGTTTATTGTTTCAGTTATGACCTCTAAGCTGTGTCCACACTCAAAACCCACTCAAAAAAGCCCAATTAGTTGCCTTTATTAATAAATAAAATCTTGTTTTGCAGAATCTATTGTCAAAACATACTCTAAGATTATTTCTTTGCCCCCAAACTTATAAAAAATAAGCAAACATTTTAGTTCACTTTTTACCTTTATTTGGCTTTTCTCATCAGTTTTGTAGTAGTTCTCAAGATTTTTTTCAACCAGTTCTGCAAGTTTGTAGGCTTTATCAGATGGTCCACTGGGAAAAAAGGAAGCATGCAAAAATAAGTTAAATTTTCTTCATTAAAATCACTAAAATGCTACCATTAGAACAGAAAGAACTCCACAGCGTAAGCCTCTGGTTTCGTGAGCAGTTTCCAAACTCCATTCTAACTATTTCCATTTTCTACTGATCAAACACAGAACAAACAATTCATAACAAACCAGGATATAGTTAGTACTTTTATACAAACACACTCAGAAAAATAATACATTGTTCTACTTACACTTCACAAATTCCTGTCATTGCCTATTTCAGACCTGTGGCTTAAAAACAATTAATCCACAATAAAGGAAACCAGGATGCAGCCTCAGGCTACTACCAAACAATGTGAGAAGTCCAGTAAGTGAAAGCAACTACACTGTGTGATGCTATTTTTGTCCCACCTTTGGTATCGTACTCCTGGGTTCTCATCTAGCGTGGCACATAAGGTAACAATTTGTTCAGCCATTACTTGCATTACAGCATCTTTATCTTTTGTCTTTGCCAGAGTTGGACTATAACAACGGTAGAATGCATCCGGGACATTGAGAGTAAATACCTACGCAAAGCACAACAATAAAAAAAAGAAAAAATTTGATTTGTGTAATTATAAATTATATGGTAAAATAAATAATGCTAATACTTTAAAAACATTCTGGAGCAAAATGCCATTATAAAACTCCCACAACAACAAAAACACTTCCTTCCCCTTTCTCTGTCCTGTTAAGCTCATGTTTCTTGTTCTTAATACTCTTTTCCTCTATTACTCTCCTCCCCTATTTAAATTACTGTATTTTTCAAATTGCTTACTGTCTGTAAAGATGAAAGGACCCAAGTCAGGCAGAACTAAATACCATCCAGTTTCTCATACAGAGCCATACAATGCAATACCAGAATGATCATAGAAGGTATCATGGTAAATTTGTTTAAAATAGAATTTTATATATTATATGTTTATTATATTAGAACTTTACCTCCAAGGACTGAAATTCTTGAAAAACATAAACATCTTCTGTCAAGGGTTAAATACTACACAGAAGAAAAACTTTTTCAACAGCTTAATAAATGGAATGCAAACATGAGAACAAATCCCATTGTCAGTAAATGGACTTTCTCCAGCTTCAGATGGACACTGTAACTACACAGCCAAAGAAGAACGACCATCCAGATAAAGATTTGGTTTCATTCTAGTAGGTCATCACTTGGACTTTGTCCTGAGCACAGTCTGATTGTTTACTCATATAACATCAGAAAGCAGGCCCACAGATTTTAAATTAGGAAAAATAGTTAGCATTCTCTGATCCTTTGAAAGGGATTCAAAATATTCTCACAACCCAAAATACTGAGAATCCAAAACTAAACTAAAAATGAGAAGAAATTAATGCTGCTTATGTGCAACTTTAGAAAAATAGCCCTGTGCTGGTTTTGGCTGGGATGGACTTCATTTTCTTCATAGTAGCTGGCACAGGGCTACATTTTGGAGTTGCACTGAAAACAGTATTGATAACACAAGGATGTTTTTGTTACTGCTGAGCACTGCTTACTCAGAGTCAAGGCCTCTTCTGCTTCTCACACCACCCCACCAGCAAGCAGCCTGGGGGTGCACATGAAGCTGGGAGGGGACACAGCTGGGACAGCTGATGCCAACTGACCGAAGCAATATTCCGTATCATGTGATACTCTCAGCATGTAAAGCTGAGCCATCCTCTGATGGCTTCTCAATCTAAATAATAAAACACCTTCAGTGTAAAAAGGCCTGTGCTGTCAAACTAGGAAACTGCATCACAGTAAGGCATAGAAAGCAGCAATCACCCCTACATTTGCCTGCCTCTTGAATACACAAGAGTTCTGACCTTTAATATGTTCATAAGGTTTGAAGAAAATAACGAAGACTTGTGGGAAACATCTACACTTAGTTGCAGAGTTTCCAATAGGGACAGAGTTTGGGGACTTCACTGTATCAGTGAGTATTACAGTGCATTTCAGCCTTCTGTATCTGATAAAGTCCATGAGCAACAAATTATTTCTCCACACAGCACAGGCTGTGTGAGTTGACATGGAAAGCACAGTTGACACAGGTGGTTTCCAATTTTTGTTTGACAAGACATGGGTTTCCATGTTTTCCTCTCAAGAAAGAGTTCATGAAGTTGTTACAGGCTTTGTTTGTCTTTTGTTGAGACTGTGGCTTTGCTCTGTTCCCCTTCAGTTCTCTTGATCCATTTGCACTCCTATTCTGACTTTCACAAAGCAGCTAGCTTTACTTATTCCTATGCACTAACCTACCTAGTTTGTCAAAAGAACACCTCAGTATAAGCAGTAACAAACTTTACTGCTTACTAAAGATGAGCCAGAATACTCCTAAAGGACAGACACCTTCACAAACATCTCTATTGCTACTGACTCCAAGTCTGGAAAAGAGACCAGGTGCACACAGTAAGCTTTTGAGTACAAAAGCATTTGTTTTCATTTGAAAAATACAGGCCAGCACTGGAAATATGCCAAAATGGCACCAAGTCTCACATACAGTGTCAGCTAAAAAACAAACCCAAGAACTACATTCTATTTAATTGTTTTCTAGCAGGTCATCGACACATGAAATTAGTCCTCCAGACTATTTTCTGCTGTCGAGATAAAGACTGAAACTTACCCGAGACTCATATGGGAAGAAGGAAATGTTGATCTCCTTGCATCTCCTTACTGATTTTGCACAGGAAGACTTAATTTTATTGAAGAGGTTGTCAGGACAAACTAGGAGAAAGGCGGTAACTATAAGTCATTTGTGTATATTCTAGCTGTTTACTTAGAAGCTTTACAGCATTCAGAATAAACCACTCCAAATTAAGAACTCATTTACAATAATACACTAAAAAGTTGCCAAATTTTCCTGAAGTAAAAAACAACGCATGATTGTATGACCAATATATTGTGTTTGCGATCTTTTTCAAGAAGCATTACTGGCAATATTTTTACTAGCTTTTGGTAAACAATGTTGTAGAACACTCATTGGCAGTCTGCAGCAGTGAAGGATACTGGATTTATCAAAGCAAAAGTTTCTGCTATTTCTTCTCATATATAGGAGAAAATTTTCCCAAGCCACAAAAAAGTTAAACAGAAAAATGATGTGTAAATAGCAAGACACAGAAATGTGCAATTTAATTATATATCTCAAATGTATTCAGGCTACATTGGATTCCACTCTAGAAACTGAACTTATGCACTACTTGGATAACACAAATACTGGAAATGACATAGCTGTTTCTCTAACTCCTGATATGAAAAGTTCTGGCAAGTATTCAAACCGAAAGCTTGAACATTTGCAACAAAGGACAAACAGCAAGATAACAATATTCTTCCAGAACAAGAATTGCTTCATCAGCATAAAATCATACAAGAAACCAAGGTGGTTTTGATAGTAATTTGGTTAACTGTTCTGAGAACACATGGCAGCAGATACGCCCCATCCAGAGAGAGCCACAACTCCATCTCTGCCCTCAGCAGCACTTTTGGGTTTCTTTACATGCCATTTTAGTCACGCTGTCTGCAGAGGTATACACAGTCACATAAGCCGCACAGTCACTAATTGTCTCCGCTTTGCAATATGTCATGCATGCAAGGGCTAAGTAGGCACCTTCTTTCAAGGACAGGAAAAAACTGTCTCAAGTCTGAAGGAACTATCTAAAATAGCGCACTACAAAACACTGTTCCTGAAGAAAATTCCTACACATTTGTATTTTTGAGTACTATTTAGTTTACATGAGATACATAGTTTTACTTGATTTGTCTTCTTCCACAGTCTCTAACATCGGAGAAGATGTGATTACTTTAAAGGTAATAATAGATTATCTAAATTAAAAGCTGAGGTGGGGAACAATCAACATTGCTTGGTAATCATGCAAGAAACTACTATTGCCATACAGCATGGTGACCACATCCTGGCAACCCAAATATGGTTAATGACTAGAGTCTCCTATCCTCTCAAGAATCATGACTTGATTTTCACATACTAAACTGCAGTAAAGAAAGTTGAGGAGCCTACTTATTTACCTATATGAAGTTACCAAACTACAACAGAAAAGTTTACTTACAGTCAGTGAAATATACATATGCTGCTTTGTATCTGCTGGATGATTTAGAGATAAAGTCATCAATAAGTCCATCTACAGACTTCGGGAGGTAGGAAAAATAAGTTAAAAAAAAAAGAAAAAGAAACAAAAAAATGAACACACATTAGTTTTTTGCTTTTCCCCACATACCAAACCAAACCTCTCCCTCCTCTCCCTCCTGCCCTGTTAACTACACAGTAACTCAGGAATACTGCAAATGAACATACAATAAAACACTCAAGAAGAAGACTTTAATTCCAGCCTAATAATAATAAAAAATTACAGTCAGTTGTGCACCAGGATCGCTTTAGGAAACACACAAAGCAGGATACTTGCCTCATTTTCCACCTCTGTGCTGAGATTTATTCTCTCAAGAAATTTTAGGGAGTAAGAGTAATCTCTAATAAAGAGCCATTACTTGGACTTCAGTTGTTCATGTATTGCATCACTCTTTTGAGACAGCATCACTCTCAGTGAGATGACTACTATGCAAGCAATGCAACAGTGCCTGTTTGAAAAAGTACATGTTTGCAACATGCTCTATGGTGATGCTGCATTGCCTTTTCATCATGGAAAATTAAGTATCACACAGAGAAGTATCACACAAAAAAGCAAAACTTAAATACTATATAGTTGTACACAGTGACTGTCTTAAAATAAGATTGCTTTTTCAGTCTGAAAGATCTTGCTACACTTTTTTTAAAATACTAACCTTTTTGGTGGGAGTTATGAAATATATTGCTTTCATGTGTGGGACAGGCTCGCGGTTTCTATATACATTCTCCACCACTATAAAGTAAAAAATATTACATTATTATTAAAGAATTTTATTTAAGAGCTTTAGGCATCTGTAAGGAAAGCACCACAAATATTTTAATTTAGAAGTGATAAAAAAAAAATAACACCAAGCTGTCCACAAAATTAGTGGCAATGATTAGCCTTGATTTTTTGTTTATTATTTTCAATCGAGCAAGTTACCACAACACTTATTCAACTCTCAGTCTAGTGTCACCTAAAACTATACAACTAATCTTTTTCCTGGCTGTTGTACACAAGCAGACTTTTGCCCTGACACAGAATATGTATGGCAATACAAACCTGCTCAAACCAAGGGGCTCAGCATGAAATATCTTGCAAGAGAACTGACTCAGCAAGAGTGTTCCTTTTTCCAGCACATGAAGGAGAATGAGGAATAAACCATGCAAGGCACCATTTTGGACTACAGCCTCTTCTGTCCTCTGTTTGCCTATCTCCTGTGCACTTACTGTGTTTCAATATAATGGCAGGCACAACTTAGACCTTTTCATCAAATCAGTTTCACTCCACTCTTGGTTTTCTCTGCTTAGTAAAGCCATTACTATATAGTGTTGCAGTACTCTAGCTTGAGAATGCAGTGACTCATGTTGCTCAGTAATTTCGAGGGGGAGGAATAAGGAAGATAAGTAATGTCAGACATCTGGAAGTGAAAAGACAGGTTCTTTTCAGTAACATACTCACTAAAAATAGAAGGTTTCCTACTGATGAATAGGATACATGCTCACCGAAGGTTTCTCACAAAGGATAAGTAGTGTTTTCTATGATTAAAAACACACTACAAAAATGTATACGGAAATGTATACGGCTTTGCTACTATTCCAGAAGAATTACACTTAATAGCTGGAATAAGAAGAGTTTTCGTACTACTGGAAAAATAACCAAGTCTAAAAAATACTCTCTTACAAAACTGCTTCTAAAATTCTAACCCTAAAGCTAATTAAAAATAAAAAATAAAATAAAAAATAAAAAAGAGAAAATGAAAAAGAAATGATTCACATCTTGTACTCGAAATACAAAATAAAAAAATAGGAACAAAAAAGTATGGCAGGATGATACAGTAACAAACATTACATAAAGGTCCACCATAAAAAGCAACTAGTAAGTCTTTCATGATAGCAAAACCATACTTGTTTGGTTTTTTAAAAGTTTTAGGGAAGACAAGCCCATGAGATTCACAAGAGAGAAAAGACATTTTTAAAAACACTTGCACAAAAACGAAGTCATACCTAAATAGGCACACTGCATAACTGAGATCTATCACAATCCAGCTATTACTCACTTTTGACAGTGGCTAATATCTTATTACTATTAATATTGCTTATGGGTTTATTCTAGTTAATCATTGATATAACTTAGTTACAATTTTTGGTTGGTTTTTTGTGGGCTTTTTTTTTTATTACAGAAAGCTTTCTAGCTTTCAGTAGAGACTAAAATATATCTCAACAACATGAAACTCAAATTTATATTCTTGCCTCTATCACATCCATTGCTTGGAAATGCCTCTCAGTTTGTCTATTATTGTCTCCTGTTCTCATTCTGACTTCAGTACTTGTGTTTCTCTGCCCCCCTAACTCTACTGTTCATGAGCATAAAGGAATTTGAAGCAGCAGATATTACTGATTTACAGAACACATCAGGAAGAAATGCAGAGAGTAATTTGCCCGTTTGTATGTTTTACTAACATTCCTGTAAAACTTAACTGAACTCTTGTTTTTCCTTAACTTCAACTGACAGATATCCTTAAGATAACTCCATGACAGATATCTTTCTCATTTACCCCACTGCTAACATTAGCAAACACCCACCCCCAATAAAAGCCCCACACCCAACCAAACCTAAATTTTAATAAGCTTAAAAACAAATACCAAACAACCCCAAACTTACTGCAATCCTCAACAAAAAAGACTACCAAAGAAAAGGCTTTAGCTTCCAGGCAGAGAAAACATCTGATTTTGCATTAAAAATAATGAAAATGCTCAACTGGGCAACGACCGTACAACCAGAAAGTCTGTTAGTCTAATATCCTACAGTTACTTGTCTTCATCAACAAAATTAAGACAATTTCTTACAAGGGTACCATCAATTTTATTTTTTCACTTTTTCTGATCAGGATATTGCATCTGTATATTAAAAACAACAATGCCTACCTGTGATACCCTCTGCCAGCAGATCAGTCATTTTGCAGCACAGTGACAGTAATTTAGTAGTATAATCATCCAAAAGCATTACCTAATTAAAAAAATCCACAAGTATTCAGATAGATTAATTGGCTATAGTAAACCCATGTTATTTCCTTAACAACTTGCCATGGAAATTTGAAGCTGAAATCTGTTTTATTACTCTGCATTTTCACCTGCATATAGCTGGTATCTGTACCATCACCCACATATAGCAACTTTGCAGTGGGAAATTAATCTCAAATAGCATCAGAAAGCAGCTCTCTACATACAGGATTTCAAAAGATGAGCTGCATCCTAAATGTAGCTTCTCCCCACTACTCCCTCTAGAAAGTATTTTAAAACTTTCACTTTGACACAGGTCTTTTGAATTCCTGCTAATTTTCCTCACAGCCTGCTTATATATGTCTGTACTTGCTAAATCTTAAACTGCTTTACAGCTTAACCAGCTTTAACAGATATCGCACTGCTGAATCCTGCTCCACTTGCATTGCACAGCAGCATCATGTTCAAAATAAAGTACAAGTCTTTCAAAATAAAAGATAAACAGAAACAGCTTCCAATTTTTTTCCCCCAAAAAAATTAAAAACCAATCAAGGCAAGTAACCACTTGTGTTCCTTTATTCTTTACTGTGAGTGTGATGAGACACCGGCAAAAGTTGCCCAGAGAAGCTGTGGCAGCCCCATCCCTGGCAGTATTCAAGACCAGGTTGTATGGGGCTTTGAGCAACCTAGTCTAGTGGAAAGTGACTCTGCCCACAGCAGGAGGTTGGAACTAGCTGATACTTAAGGTCCCTTCAAACCCAAAGCATTCTATGATTTTAGACCTTCAGTTATCATTATGTATTATACAGAGACTGAGTTAAGAGAACTAAAATCCAACAACTGCATAGAAAATACTTCTAAGTGAAAGTGCCAGTTATTAAATGATACTTTTTTTCTGTTCTCAGCTATACAGATTACTTGTTCAAGTTATTTCAATATTCTTAAAAACAGTAACACTAATTATACCTTCCATTCTTCCTCTTTCTTGCAGTCTTCAAATATTGATGATTTTAGCTCTGTAAGAAGCAGCAGAAATAGACAGTTTACCACTTAGAAGAATCAAATTGTTACTAAAAAAAACCACCCATTAAGACTAATATGTTTAGATACCTAAAACAATATTAAAAACCAACACTAAACAAATCCAAACAAACTACAAATAAATACCTTTACAGAATTCTTGAATTCTGCCCACTTCAAAAAGCTGAAGTTTCATGTTTGCTAATAATAAACACCTCTGTAATAATAAGCCTGAATGATCACAGGCCTGTAACTTTTCCACTTGGGTTCTATTTTTTTCTTTTTGTGAACTCTTACACTAAATGGATCATGCATATGCAAAAAATTTAAGCCACCTAAAGATAAACACAGTTGGACCAACAGATTCACAAACAGACCTCTTTTAAAATATAGGCTAACTTCAGATGTCCTTGTTCTTTCTCTAGAATTCCAAAATAAGCCTAAGAAAATACTAGGTCTTTCAGGAACTTAAAGTTACCCTAAATAGGTATCCACTATCTTTTTCCTCTACGACAACTTTAGGAAAAGTATCAATTAAAAGGCTTATACGGGATTCAGCAATGACAGTCAGCATCTAGTTATGAACCACAGCTTCTAAAGATAACCAGAACCAAGTTGCACCTTTCCTAAGTGATGTCATCAGGCTAACGCAGACTTGATCTCACAGAAGTGGGATGTATCAACTAGAAGTCAGAATAATTGGGGAACTATTTAAAACCTGGGGCTCATAAACACAGGAATAAAGACACATAATTATTCTGTTCGCTTTTCCCAGAGAACAGAATTTCAGACTCAGCTGATGACCACTGCTGCCTATAAAAATAGCTGGACATTTCTCCCAAAGGAAGAAATAAACTAAAATTCTGATTACTGCCAAATGAAAAAAAAAAAAAAAAGAAAAAAAGGCAAAGAAAAAAAAAGGCAAGAAGATTCAAAATAGTAGGTGCACATACAAAAAAGTACACCTATTTCATCACTGCTTAGAAATATTAGTATATTCACTTTTGTTTAGGTCCTTCAGCACGACACTATCAAAACATACTCCAACCCTACCCCTAACCTCCAATGCCTCAGAATTCAACAGTTTCTTCATCTGAGCCTACTTGCTCAGGCAGTCTCATTTCAGTTTCACCAACTCCAACACTGCTTAGCATACAACACTCCCCAGACATCATGATTCGTGCTTCTCATGGTTATATTTTACAAAGATGTCCTACACAGACTGTTTCACACTAACACAAGTTTCTCTTTGAAGATGGGTCTTTTTGCAAGATGGATCTTCTTGCTTTAGCTTTCCAACAAGCTCAAGTTACAACGTAAGAAAACCTCACACTCCACTGTATCTAATAAACCGACAAATATGCTGGCATAAAAATTACTTAAGCAAAAAGCACGTTTCGAGTGGGATGCAATTGGTATTCTTTTTTCATACTGTCAAACAGCAGAACTCGAGCTCAGTTCTCCTGAACCTTTTTCTGCTTATACAGCTCCTGAAATCCATTACCATTCCTCACACTTGCCTTCTGGGTGGCTTCCAATTCAGAATCCTTCCTGTTACACACAATCCACAGTTTTCAACAAGTTCTAGGTCTGTTAGCCTGGTGCAGGAACCCATATGCCTTCTTTGGATATACCCTTTATAAAATTACAAAATGCTCATCACTGCAGAGTTCCTACCGAGATGTACTTGTTGGTAGTATCTTATTGTAGTATGTAATACAGGCACTTCTTTTCCTGTCACTTTTATACCATATATTTGTTACTTACATTTTCCTAGGTGTGTACACAAGGTGTAAGAATAAATACTTAGCCTCATGAATATTTCATTAACATTTATATTTTCTGAGAACACTCTTACCAAGGAATTAGTCCTTAGCATTACACAGAGTTATTTTTAATAATAAATCAACTGGACAAGAGCCTTGTCCAAAATCTCAGATGTATTTTTCATGCAATACATTAACTTATTTGCCTATAAAATAAACTTGAACAATACAAAGAATCAACTAGGTTGGAAAAGACCTTTAAGATCATGTAGCCCAATCGTTACCACAGGACTGCCAAACACACCACTAACACAAGTCACTAACGGAAAAATGATCTCCCTCATGGCTGCCCCTTATGATCCCCAGTCACATCCACCCCTCATCTGCCCGCTCATAGCAGCCCCACACTAGGCAGCTACCACCACTACCCCTCATGGCCACCCGTCATCTCCCCTCAAGACCTCCATTCATAGCCACCCGTCACGACCCATGGCCGTCCCTGCTCTCCCCTCATTATCTTCTCTCAGCTTTCCACTGACCGACGTCCCCGATATAGAATCATAGAACAGAATCACAGAATAGTTAGGGTTGGAAAGGACTTTAAGGTCACCTAGCTCCAACCCCCCTGCCATGGGCAGGGACACCTCCCACTAAACCATATCACCCAAGGCTATGTCCAAACTGGCCTTGAACACTGCCAGCGATGGAGCATTCACAACTTCCCTGGGCAGCCCATTCCAGCGCCTCACCACCCTTACACTAAAGAATTTCTTCCTCATATCCAATCTAAACTTCCCCTGTTTAAGTCTGAACCCATTA
>JAOEHY010007936.1:0-10782 GCA_025447955.1 Psilopsiagon aurifrons
GGCCAGACCAAAATGTACTAAGCAGTAACTAAAACTTTGGTGTTATCAGCGCTGTTCTCAGGCCACAAGTCAAAAACGCAGTGCTGCACCAACTACTAAGAAGGAGAAAAATGACTGCTACTGCTGAACGCATGACAACCATTTCCCCCAAGGCTCTGTCCAGCATGGCCTTGAGCACCGCCAGCGATGCAGCATTCACAGCTTCCCTGGGCATCCCATTCCAGTGCCTCACCACTCTTATAGTAAAGAATTTCTTCCTCATATCCAACCAAAACTTCCCCCTGTTTACGGTAGAATCCATTACCCCTTTTCCCATCACTACAGTCCCTAATGAAGAGTCTCCCCAGCATCCCTATCACCTCCCGTCAGGTACCGGAACGCTGCTATGAGGTCTCCATGCAGCGTTCTCTTCTCCAGCCTGAACAGACTCATCTTTCTCATCCTTCTTCATACGGGAGGTGTTCCAGTCACATGATCATCCTCATGGCCCTCCTCTGGACTTGTTCCGAAATTTCCATGTGCTTTTTATGTTGAGGACACCAGAACTGCACACAAAACTCCAAGTGAGGTCTCAGGAGAGCAGAGTAGAGGGGCAGGATCACCTCCTTCAACCCGCTGGTCATGAAGCCCAGGATGTGGTTGGCTTTCTGGGCTGCAAGCGCACACTGCCAGCTCAGGTTCATTTTCTCATCAACCAACAACCCCAAGTCCTTCTCCACAGGGCTGCTCTCAATCTCTTCACCACCCAACCTGTAGCTGTAGCTGGGATTTCTCTGACCCAGGTGTAAGACCTTGCACTTGTCATGGTTAAATTTCATCAGGTTGGCATCAGCCCACCTCACAAGCATGTCAACGTCCTTCTGGATGGCATTCCTTTCCTCTAGTGTATCGACCGAACCACCAAGCTTGGTGTCATTGGCAAACTTGCTGAGGGTGCACTCAATCTCACTGTCCATGTCAGCGACAAAGATGTTCAACAAGACCGGTCCCAGCATTGATCTCTGAGGGACATCACTCATTACTAGTCTTCAGAGTGGTCCACCCACAAGTGTAACTGGTAAGATTCCATCCCCACTGAAGTATTCTGTTGGGTTTGGGTTATGGCAGGCTGCGGTGCATCACAAGACTAATTTTCCATTTTATTATTTAACAGTCAGAGTGTTTCTTTGGGCTACTGATGCATTTAAGTGCATGGCTAACTTCAGTTTTGTACCCAATTCCTGCAGTTTCAACACAACTATTTACTTGCTTTATGTTAGAGAAGTGCTCAACTTTTTTGCTGGAATGAGCCAAGCTCAGCTTTCACATTGCTCCTTCTTTACTTGTCTGATCTATGGCATTGGAGAATACTCTGGGCATCCTGGGGAATTCCTAAGGGCAATATCATATCTTACAGAAAACAAAGTTAGAGAAAAGATAGAAACTAAGAGGGTGCCTCTTCAAGTGAGAAAACTTGAACTCTGATCATGTTCACTAAAATCTCTTGGATTAATAACATACCTTAATAACTGGCCTTCAATTGAGTATCCTGGCTTTGGTTGGAATGTGACACAAATTTAGCTTTACTTAAACACAGAGTCTTGGTTTTGTGTTTTTTTCCTACTCTTAATTCAATAAACATGTTCTCCCTTTGGTTTCATTATGGAGCAAATTCTGAGTGAATATAAATCCTGTGAGTTTTACTGCCTAATTAGAACCATCTTCCTGTTCCACAGATTGATGGGAAACTCATGCCTCAAAGGGTTAACAAACAGTCTTTACACATTCTGTATTTAGCTCAGGGTACAACGTCAAAACCATAAATAATATCTTCAACAGAAACACGAAGTGCAGATGGTTTTTAAATTGGGTTCTTAGTGCCTTTTACGCTGGCCAGAAATATGCACTGTATCAAACCGAAACAATGACTCAGTAACCATCCTTAATGTACAGTTATATTTAAAGTTGCATTTTGCAACTTTGTGTGTTTTAGGCTTATAAAATTGTAATTGTGAGCTTGCTGCAGTGGGATGGCTGCAAGCAAGAAGCCTTGAGACAGGATTACAACAAAGATCTTACAACTGAGACAAAAGACAAGGATGAAATTACACTGCATAACAGACCTGGAAATAAAGAGACAAAAGAAAAGAATGAAATTACACTGCATAACAGACCGGGGGGGGAAACAAAACAACAAACAAACAAAAAAACCCTCCCCACAAAAAAAAAAAAAAAAACACCCAAAAAAATAAAACCCACAAAACAACACACACACACACACACAAAAAAATAAAACAAAAAACCAAAACCAACAAAATTAAACACTGAGGTGACAACAGAAAAGCAGAAATTAGCACACTGATTTACCACTGCTCCACTTATCCACTTACAAATCAAATGCCTTATACAATAGTACTAATTTGGCATTCACTTTAAATGAAGCAGAATTATTAACTGAGAAAACCAGCTGAAAGGAAGTGAGAGAGGATCATTCTGAGAAGCAAAGGCCTCAAAAATTCCCTTACAAAGGCACAAAATGGAACATCAGCCTACACGAGTGCTGCTAGTCCCGCATCACTAGTTCTCACATGCATCAATACTCTGTTGAATCCAAATGGTAAAGGGACCTGGTAAAAGCCAACATTAATTGGGGCAGCTGAATAAGACCATTGACTGAGGGGCTCCATTGACTGTGTAAAAATATTTGCAGGTCTGAACTGGCGTACAATGTGCTGTGGGACAGTGGAAGTTAAAGAAGCAAGAGATGAATGCAGAAGACAGCATAACATGAATGCAGAATACAGCCAGACCATCTCATTCCCTATTGTAACTAGTTACTCCCTTAACTAGGTGGCCTCGGACATATGACATTTGTGTCTCACTCTACCATCTCTTAATAGAATTTGAACTTTAAATGACCTTTAAAAGTGCCATGGAAGTGAATTATTTTTAACAGGCATTTTGTAAAAGATTAGTTTAGTGTAAGTTCACAGATGTGGAAAATGCCAATTACACATATTCTTGGAGTAAAAATTGCAGTTTGATACACCACTTCAGAACTGCAGTTTCAGCTAAACTGCCTGTCTTTCCATGTCAGAGCAGCTTGCTCAAAAGGGGGCTCCAGTCTGATTTCAGATCAGATGTAAACAATTCTGTATACCCTTCAGTTAAAATTTAAGAGCTCAGTGTTCTTTTCATAGGTTGAATATAAGCTGCTGTAGCCCTGCTAAGGGTTCCTTGCTCAGTACGCTGATATGTTTGGAAGCATCCATCACATCTATCGGCAGCCTTTAACTCCTTTAGTAAAGAGGCAAACTTGATGCCTTGGTGTCCAGCATCTACAAACTATATGTAGGCCTGCAGCTCCTTACTTTAGATCCCCTCATGAGCAGGTTTTTGTGTTAGCAAACACATTTTCTGCTTCTAAATCACTTATGTATCATCAAATGTTTTGTCTAGCTAGTAAACATGGTGAACCATCTGGAACTTGACACTGAAGACTAGGAGATGATATGGATATTAACTTCAATTAAACTGGGGAACAATATGGTCAGATTTTCAGGTATTTCTAATTTTGCTGTAAGAGTTTATGAATGTCCTGGTTCAGCAGTAGCAGTCATTTTTCTCCTTCCCAAACCTGACCCAAACTAGTCAAAGGGGTATTCCATACCCCAGCATGTCATGCCCAGTACATAAACTGGGGGAAGTTACCCAGAAGGTCTAGATCACTGCCCAGGTCAGGCTGGGTGTCAGTTGACGGGTGGTGAGCGGTTGTGTTCTCTTCCCTTGTAATTTCCCTTATCATTATTATAATTGGTGGTAGCAGTAGTGGTTTTGTGTTATATCTCAGTTACTGGTCTGTTCTTATCTCAACTTGTGGGAGTTACATTCTTTCGATTCTCCTTCTCATCCGTCCAGGAGGCAGGGAAGTAAGGAGGTGGGTGAGCAAGCTGCTGCGTGGTTCTGGGTTGCTGGCTGGGCTTAAACTACAACAATGAATAAATGTAATTTGCTAAGACTACAGACTACAGATCACTGAGTGGCACCTTGCAAATTAGGTGGCCTAAAGAAGTCCAGACTCTCTAAATAGGGTGCAAGTTATCATAGACTGGCTTGGGTTTGGAAGAACTTTAATCTCATCCAGTTTCAACCCCCTGCCACGGGCAGGGACACCTTACACTAGAGCAGGTTGTTTCAAGCCCTGTCCAGCCTAGCCTTGAACACTGCCAGGGATGGGGCAGCCACAGCTTCTCTGAGCACCCTGGGGTGGTGCCTTATCATCCTCACAGGCAAGAACTTCCTTATATCTAACTTAAATCTGGGTATCAGGGTTAAGATTCAGGCCTCAATTTCACTGTAAAAGGTAAAGCTGGTGGCCCGATGCATGAGGTTTTCAGCCACCATGCCTATGATGAGGGAGACTAGCACAGCCTTCGCCCTGTGTGTGTGCTAGAGTACTAGCTGCTACCATCCTCCTTTTCCTTCCTCCTACTTCTGAACTAGGCTCAGGGCTGTCCAAGGGGAGCTTCAACTCCTTGCCATCCCTGAGATGGCAAAGTTGCCCACTTGCAGGAAATAATGCTGCAGCCACAGTATTTTGGATAATGTTTTAAAACAAAGTGTATTTCAGTCATACCCCTACTCACAAGACCTGGGGCTTGTTGCACAAGTGGTCTGCCCAGCATATAATCACCCAGATACTCATATCCAGGTGTCTTGTCCAGCTTTCCCTGCAGTGATGTAGAGGACCTGTCAACTGTCAATTCCTCATGTCTCCTCTTCTTTCTCAGCTGGCGGCCCTGTGCTGGTTTTGGATGTGCCTTTTTGCACTCTTCTGGGGATGATTGTGATTAATCCCTCTGTCCTGATCCTCCTCTGTGAGTAATGAGGACTTGCTCACTTTGCTTTGCCTCCCCATCTGGGTGATTTGAAAAGCTGTACACACGTGTGCTAGGATCCTGATGGCAGGCTAATCCAGCTGCCATGAGCACATGCCATTCTTCTTGTAACCATTTTCCAACTGTATTCTCAGGTGTTCCTGCAACCAGCCTTACCGATTTACTCTCCAGAGATACTATTTCTACTGCAATTATCCACATCCCCACAAGCTTTGGTGGATCATTTGTTAAGTAGCATATGGAATTTTTCTTGTTATAGCCTCTGTGTAACCAAGTTGAGCAGTCAGGATGCAGCCTCTTTGGTTATTTAAAGGGAAGGGGACAGGTCCCTCCCTAATATTCTGGAAAATGAAGTACACCTACAAAGGATACAGACCCCTCAGAGAGTGTGTGAGGTGCTAAACAAGAGCATGTTCTGCTTTCCATGCTTGTGAAGTGGGCTGATGCCAACCTGATGAAGTTTAACCATGACAAGTGCAAGGTCCTACACCTGGATCGGAGCAATCCCAGGCACAGCTACAAGTTGGGTGGAGAAGAGATTCAGAGCAGCCCTGCAGAGTAGGACTTGGGGGTGCTGGTTGATGGAAAAATGAACCTGAGCTGGCAGTGGCACTTGTAGCCCAGAAAGCGAACCACATCCTGGGTTGCATCTAAAGGAGAGTGATCAGCAGGTCAAGGGAGGTGGTCCCGCCCCTCTACTCTGCTCTCCTGAGACCTCACTTGGAGTATTGTGTACAGTTTTGGTATCCTCAACATAAAAAGGACATGGAACTTTTGGAACAAGTCCAAAGGAAGGCCATGAGGAAGATCAGGGGACTGGAGCACCTCCAGTATGAAGATAGGGTGAGAAAGTTGAGGCTGTTCAGGCTGGAGAAGAGAAGGCTGCATGGAGACCTCATAGCAGCCTTCCAATATCGGAAGGGGTCTATGGGAATGCTGGGGAGGCACTCTTCATTAGGGACTGTAGTGATAGGACAAGGGGCAATGGGTTGAAACTTAAAGAGAGGAAGTTTAGATTGGATATGAGGAAGAAATTCTTTACTGTAAAGGTGGTGAGGCACTGGAATGGGTTGCCCAGGAAAGCTGTGAATGCTCCATCGCTGGCGGTGTTCAAGGCCATGCTGGACAGAGCCTTGGGTGGCATGGTTTATTGTGAGGTGTCCCTGCCCATGGCAAGGGGGTTGGAACTAGATGATAGTAAGGTTCTTTCCAACCCTAACTATTCTATGATTCTATGATGCTGAACATAAGAGAAACAAACAGTAAATTCGATACACTGGATAGAACAGAACTTCATAGCCAGAACAGAGAAATACAGCCAGAAGAGATCAGATTTAATGAGTGTAGGAAGGAAAACAGCAAGCACAGTACAGAGCAGTCCTCTCTATTTCTGGTTATTCTATAAGGAATACAAAACAAAGAAGGAAAGAGATAGTGAGTGAAAAACGAAGTGTGGATGAAGCAGAATTATCTGTGAGCACTCTGGAGGGAAGCTGAAGTTCCCACTAAGGGGTGTGCAAGTTTTCAATAGAAAAAGATTATGAAATCATCTTTGTGGCAAACAGAAATACAAGCTACTGCGTGTCTTGCATATGACATCTCATACAACTGTTCTTGGTCAGAATACCACAATAATAGAGACAGAACCACCAGCCCAGCACTCAGCCCAAATGGGTTCCCAGAGCAAGGACTGACTGATGCATTTATATGGGCAGCCACTCACTATTTCACATGCAGTAACAAACCCCTTATTCATGTTCTTGTCTGCCAGTAAATACAGGCTCAGGTGGAACCTAAGTGCACACCTGAAATTTAAAACACATGCTTCCCTGAATAGTTATGGCTGTCAGCATGAATCAAGTCCTCTCCTGTAATGTACAGAGAAATATCTAGATTTTATCTGGGTCCAAAAGCTGTTGTAAGAAGTATAGAAACAGAGCACATAGTGGCTCAATAGTGAGAATTTCTGAGAAAAGGAAAAAAGGAAAAAAAAAAAACCCAAAAGTGAAATATGCAAGATAATGCAGCACAATGGTAAGGAACAGAGTATAAAGAGAGAGAGAATAAGCAGTTCCATCCCTTAACCCCGTATTCTGACTCTAATACATCTCTTAAGTATCTTGCTCAGTTTTCCTCTGCTTGCTCTCCTCACTCGTCAGCCACCACTTGAGTCAAATAACTGCTTTCCATTCCCCTAACATAGTTAGTTTTAGGAGACTTCAGGTTTTCCCAGCCTATTTAGCTCTCCTGAGCCCATCCAACAAAAATATAGGCATATTTATCCATGATAATATAGACATTTCAGTACTAAATGCTTAATTTTAGGGTTCATTGTTGCTACCTGCCAAAACTTATGCATTACATACTCTAATAACTGAACCATGAAAATTACAGCTAATTTTGAAGCACTGCTGGGGACAGAAGGGAGGAGGAGAAGAACCCTGAAATTACAAAATTACTAGCACAGTCTGTTTAGAAAACGGATGATTTTCCACATATTTCTTTCTACAATGAATACATGTGAACACAGAGACTTTTTTCTTTAGGTGGCCAACTCTGTTGTGTCACAAGAGTAAAACCAGTCTGTTTTCTGCAACCATTTTTCTCTCTGGTCTAGGGCATGAATCCAAAGACAGAGAGTTCTAACTCTAGTCTGAATCCATCCTTGTCTGTACTGAAGACACTTGGTGCCTGATGGAAAGAAGACAGTTATACAAATTGAATTTGTTTAAAAGTCATCTAAATTCAAGAATAAAAGTAAAATTTAAAGGTAAAAGAGGATGTCTATTTTGTTATGTCTGTAAGTGCAGATAAAAAAGGAAGAAAGTATATGGTGTTAAACATGCAAATTGCACAATTCGCTTGAATTCTTTAACTACTGCCTCCTTTTTTTATAAAGAAAATTATCAGTCACCTCTTCCAAGAAGTGAGGTTTTTGTACCTAGAAATCATGGACCAAAACCTATGTATCTATCTCCCACTATTTCCATTTCAAGACAGAGTAATAAGAGAATATATTCCTAGACTGATGGGAAACGATCTCCTAGTACAGGATGCATGCCATAACTTCTCTTTAGCTAGAGAAAGTTTAACAAGCCCTGCAAATGAAGTTTTGTTGTACCAGAAATGCTTTAGTTCTGTTTTACTTATTGTGCATGAAATCAGTTTCAACCTCAAAAGTCCAAATAATCAGATTTCCTGAAGAAAAACAACCTGAGAGTATGTTGTAGCTCTTCTAAATCAGTAGTTCTAGTTCAGGTATTGAAACAACATCCAGTCTCTGCACATGTTGAGCAAATTAATTAAGGCCTGATAATCTGATGCTGGCCCAAAGACCAATGGAATAAAAGGATAACCTGCTTTCTATTTGAATTATCTTTGAATCCAGCCTTCAGGCATTGGGTCCAAACCCAAGCCAAGCTTATATTCACTGCTCTGTCGAACCATATATTCTCCCGGATGCAGGTACAGCAAAACTGAAGCAGTTAAGGAGGCACTGAGCTACTCCCCATGCAAACACTGCAAAACATAGTGCTTGTGCTTGTCTTTCTGCTGGCTTCTGTCCCCCTCTGAATTTTAATAGTGCCTTAATGAAATAATCTTTTGTTTTCTTAAATATCTGTATCTTTTAAGACTTTTGAACTGGGTTGGAAAGAGAAAAAGTAACATCTGTAGAGTGACGGAAATACCACTTAAATAAGCTTTTGGTCCAGAGTCTTGGAACTGAGTCCAAAGGAAAAAAAGATTTTGTACCTTAATCTTAAAAATAAACAAACCCAATCCAAAACAAAACAAAACAAAAAAAAAAAAAAAAAAAAAAAGAAAACTTCAGTTCAAAATGGATTGTGCTTTATTTCTTTTCTTGCCAATGGAAAAACAAACAAAAAACAGCTAGTCCATTCAAGCATACATTATGTATTCATTCTGAGTAGTGTGTGCGCCAAGAACATTTTCTACTATATAATTCCCTTACTATGTATAACTGTATATTTCATTTTGCCTACAAATAACCTCACAACACCACACAGTAGAAAAACAATGGCCAAGAAAATTAACTACACTCAAATAAACATTGCTGCATGGGCTTGCAAGCCAGCTCTTCAAATGACTGGTAAATCCAAGTCTATTTTTAATGTCATATTTGTCCTCCCAGCAGTGCTTCATCAGCATGATAAACATTGTAATTTGTGGCTCCAAAAAGAAATTTACCTGGGCAAAACCATATTTATGCAACTCTAGAAGCACCCGGAGTGGAACAGGGGTACCCACAAATTTAAACAAAAGAATAATAGGCAAAAAAATGAGTTTCCTTCAGTGTTTTCATTTATGCTATACTGTGATACTATCTTTTGGTATTTAGTGCAACTTGAGGACATAGAAATCAAAGCTCTTTAGTTAGTTTGTAAACTCCCACTAATTGCTGCAAGCAATTCTGTGGTCTGCACAATGTATTTATTTCTTCTATAATAAAATACATGGTGTGAGCTGTTTACAAGGCAATCTGTACTGCATTTCACTACTAGTATGTGTACTATTTACCCCAGGCTTTCCTACTCAAGAAAAATAGGCACTATTGAGAGACAAATCTGAAACACTGTGTTGATCCATGGGTATACGCTTCATCAGCTTAAACAAACACCAAAAATAAGCCTGGTACCCAAAGCAGACAAAACAAGGAAGTGGAGCTGATGAATGGATGGAGTAGGTAATAGAAATGGCTACACAGAATCACAGTCTAAGTGTAACCAGGGTTATGATATCACAGCAAATAAGTACAAAGACTCTGAAATGTTTACCTTCATCCTGCCACCACCAACAGCCTGTCAGCTGTCATCACCAGTACCATATTTGGGCTTCTCATAGAATCATAAAATCGTAGAATACTTAGGGTTGGAAAGGACATTAAGATCATCAAGTTTCAACCCCCCTGCCAAGAGCAGGTACAACTTGCACTAAACCAGGTCACCCAAGACTCAATCAAACCTGGCCTTGAACACTACCAGGGATGAAGCATTCACGACTAGAAAGTCGAATAACAGGAAGGGATCCTATAGGTACATAGCAAATAAAAGACAGACTAGGGAAAATGTGGACCCTCTCCAGAAGCTATCAGGAGAACTGGCTACCCTGAATTTGGAGAAGGCTGAGGTTCTTAATGACTTCTTTGCCTCAGTCTTCACCGGCAAATGCTCGGACCACACCACCCAAGTCTTGGAAGGCAAACACAGCGACTGTGAGAATGAAGACCTTGGCCACAGTGTAGGGGAGGATCTGTTTCAAGACCATCTTAAGAACCTGAATGCGCACAAGTCCATGGGACGTGATGATATCCATCAGTGGGTCCTGAAGGAGCTGGCAAATGAAGTTGCTAAGCCACTGTCCATCATATTTGAAACATCATGGCAAGTGACCTGATGTCCATCAGGTGACGTTCCCGATGACTGGAAAAAGGGAAATCGAACCCCCATTTTCAAGAAGGGGAAAATGGATGAGCTGGGGAACTACAGACCAGACAGCCTCACCTCTGTGCCTGGCAAAATCTTGGAGCGGATTCTCCTGGAAGGCATGCTGAGGCCATGAAAAACAACAACGTGCTTGGTGACAGCCATCCTCACTTCACTAAGGGGAAATCCTGCCTCACCAATCTGGTGGCCTTCTATGATGGGGCTACGAACCGATGGACAGGGGTAGAGCAGCGACATCATCTACCTGGACTTGTGCAAAGCATTCGACACTGTCCCACACAACATCCTTGTCTTTAAACAAGAGAGGCATCAGTTTGATAGATGGACCATTCCATGGATAAAGAACTGGTTGGATGGCTGCATGCAAAGAGTTGTGCTCAATGGCTCAGTGTCCAGCTGGAGACCAGTAACAAGTGGTGTCCCTCAGGGATCGGTGTTGG
>JAOEHY010007937.1:0-19824 GCA_025447955.1 Psilopsiagon aurifrons
GGCCAGCATCACCGTCAGCGTGGCCGTGGCCGACAGCGCCGGCCGCCCGTGGTCCTTCACCACCACCACCAGGCTCTCAGGTGTGGCTTAAGGAAACTTCAATAGCATCTCTAAGATCTTAGCTTATGTAGAGTAGGACAGAGTCCTGTGCATCTCATAGCTGCTCCTTTGGTCTGTCACGCTTGGAAGCAAGTATCAGGAAGTAATTTACCATCATAGCTGTAAATGAGACATTCCATGTAGCCAGCAGAATGTGGGTGGTCATTTTGGTCCCCGATATTCACGGTCAGCGTGTTGGTGGAGCTCATTGGTGGGATTCCACTGTCCGTGATCAGGATGGGCAGGTAGAATACCTTGTGCACTTCCCTGTCAAAGGTACGCAGTGCAGTGAGCAAGGCACTTCCATTGTGGAAGTCCTGCAAGTTGAAGTTAGTCAGACTATCAAAATTGCTGAGGAGGTGAAAGGAGAAAGGTGCTCCGTTAGCAGCAGTGTCTCGGTCTGTAGCATACAGCAATGTAGAGGTCTCGTTCATTTGGACAGCCTGTGGAGCAGGTGTGTTTTCCCAGACCACTGGATTATAATGAGCCTCAAACTCTGGCCCATTGTCATTTACATCCTGCAGAGTCACTAAAACAGTGGCACTGCCAGTCAGAAGGGGTTGCCCCATATCAGTGGCAATGACAATGAGTTGGTACTGTGTCACCGTCTCATGATCCAGCAGTCTTGCAACCATCACCCACCCATCGCTAGCCACAGAGAACTGGCCGCCTGGATCAGACTTGTTTAGTAGGTGAAAAGAAAACCTTCCGTTCAGGCCAGAATCCAAGTCAACAGCAGAAACCTGAACAACTTTGGTGCCAACTGGTGTATCTTCTCCCAGGGCAGCTACTTCGTAGAACTGGGGGTAGAAGACAGGAGCATGGTCATTGGAGTCTTCCACATAGATCACACAGTGAGCAATATTGAAGAAATCCATGTCCTCTGCTTTCACAGTCAAATTGAACACCCTCTCATGGGGCTTCTCAAAGTCAATCTGCTTTCGTAGCCTGATAAACCCACAGTTGTTGACTTCATCTGTTTCTATGGAGAACTTGCGATCATTGTCCCCATCAAGGATGCTGAATGTCACCATGGCATTTTCTCCCTCATCTCTATCCACAGCAGACACCACTGCCACCTCAGTGTTAATGCTTGCATTCTCAGAGACAAATGCTGTGTAGATCCTTTGCAGGAAGACTGGAGCATGATCATTTACATCGGTCACCAAAATAGTGGCGGTGCCTGTCCCAGTAAGCCCTCCTCCATCTCTGGCCTCAACCACTAATAGGTACTTGTCTTCCTTCTCCCGATCTAGTGTGCCAAGCACTGTGTAGATGGTACCACTAACTGAGTCAATTGAGAACAAGTTGAGATTAATTTCATTTTGGACGTTCTGAATGATGCTGTATGTTAGCACAGCATTCATAGCAGCCTTTGGGTCATCAAGGTCCACTGCTGTCATTTCTGTGACAGGAGTGTCTGCTGGAGAATCTTCAGGGATGTGGCCCATGAAACAGCCATCCATCACACAGAGGAAAAGGGGTGCATTGTCATTCACATCCCTCACTTCTATGATCACATCTGCAAAGCCAGTCAGTCCCTCTCCGCTCTCATCCGTTGCAAGGACAAGAAAGCGCCATGTTGATCGCTTCTCACGGTCTAACCTTTTATTTGCACTGATCTCACCTGTGTTCTCATCAATGCTGAATTCGGTGTTGGCTCCCTGTCCATGCAGGGAATAGTTAATGGCATTTTGATCAGCCACTTGGTCGGGGTCTGTTGCAGAAACCTGGAATAAGCCACAGCAGGTAAGTGTTTTTCAAAAGAAAAGGGGAAATTACTGTTCTTTTATTGATGGCAGTTGGTATTGTGCAGGCTAAATAAAAAGCACGTATTTGAACAGCAAACTTCTATTGGTTTGAGTCATTCAGATCAAGTATCTTTCAAAAAACATCATGCATAGCCTGGAGAAACAAAAAGAATGACATTTAGACAGACTACTATATTCTACTTCCCAGTGTATTTTGGAAAGATGAGATAGCTTCAAGAAGAACCAAGTGGAAGTAGTAACTGACCTGCTGTGCAAATGTTTCTTGTGAAACTCTGTTGCTGGAATACAAAGGCAAATAGCACCTGTTCCCTCTGAGTGAACAGAAAGCTGCAAAACCAGTGTGGCCTTACAGCCAAGCTTATTATCAGCACAGGAGGGAGAGCTCCCAGCTCCTGATTTGCATCCATGGAGACTGGTAGATGGGACAACAAAGCAGTCCTCAGGCCAGAGACTGCTCTAACACCAAAATAATGAAGATGATCAGGTTTGAGTCAAAGAACAATCCCTGGTAATGTTTATTTGGTAGTATAAATGTAGCCAAAAAGTCTGTGACTTAAATGCGTGAGGTGCATGTGATAACCACACTATGTACATATAGTTACTCAGAATATGCTGACTCTGCTTTGCAGAGGAAAGCTATCACATTTTTCAAGATTTAGAATCATAAAATCATTTAGGTTGGAAAAGACCTTTAAGATCATCCGGTCCAACCATTATTTTTGCTGGACAAGGAAGTAGGTCCACCATGTAAATTCAACCAGGCTTTCTTTATTCTCTTCTTTACATAATGTTGCTAGCTAAATCCTAATACCAGGGCTCAGTGACCCTAAATATACTATCTTTTTGGATTTGTATGAATGGATGGGATTGAGCTGAGCAAAAAGTCAGGTTTTGCCTTGCTTTGTGCATATTGCTTTACCTTTAGAACAAATACAGGCAGATCTGTGAGCTCCTCCAAGACACTGCCCTGGTATTCATTCTGAGTGAAGACTGGTGCTTCATCATTCTTATTGACAACATTGATGAGGATAAGAGTGTGGTTTTCCCATTTTCCATCAGAAGCTACAAGCTGGAGCTCATAATGTTGTTCTTGTTCGTAATCCAGAGGCTGAGCAATGAAGACAGTTCCAACCTCAGGTTCCACATCAAAAACTCCTTTGACATTTCCTGACATGATCTGATACCTTAGTTTAGCATTTGCACCTACAATAGAAAGCAAATGATCACTGTCTGTTCACTCTCTGAATACTCAGTCCATCTATACATAGTGGACATGTATCCAAGAGAAACCGTACCTGCCCAGACTGTTACAGTGTGTGTGGGAGATAAAATACAGATACAGCCACAAACAGAATGGTCCATATATGCAATTTGAAGGGCTTGTGTATGCTAAATTGGGTGTTAGGTCTGCATTTATATTTAGAAATATAATTTGCAGTCACATAATCCTTTTTATTGACAATGAAGGAATTGTGTGTCTCTATTTTATTGTGCTTTCATTTGCCAATAATAAAATAACATGCTATTAAATACTAGAAGCTGGTTTTGCTCAGTATTTCCTAAGCCTCTCATTTCAAATGCCAATATTCCTTAACTTTCTCCTTTTTTTTTTTTTTTTAACCACTGGATGGCGCTAAAATATAACAGAAGTCTTATTTTGAGCAAGAATTCATCTTGGAAGAACGTTTCACCTCTTCAACAGCAGTTGCTTGATTGCTGCAAAATCTGTAGGAACAAAACCCCATGTTTAAGTGTTTGAAAAAAGAAAAAAAAACAACCATGATGTTGCATTTCAAGATACAAAGTAATTTCCCAAATGAAATAGGTGAACTGCTAGGAGTAGAAAGAATGTTCAGCGTTTTAAGTTGTGAGACAGCTGTGGGTGAGAAGACTAGAGCAACATGGATGGCAAGAAAGTGAAAAGGCTGTGCCCAGCATTAGTGCTTGGAAGAACTTGGCTGCAGCATGAGTTTGAGCATCACTTGCTAGTTGCTTTTCCCAATTCTCTCAAGTGCAGCAGCCAGTTTTAAATGTCCTCTTTACTTCTCCAACATAGACACCAAGAGGCACAGGCCACTGAAAGAAATGGTCAACTCCTACCTGCTCCCAGCAACATGTTCCTCTGGTGCTCATTTGGGCTCTGTCACCACTGCATCAGCTTGCCTTCTTTTTTTCAATGGGTTTGTTTTTCTCCATCAGGTTGAGCTGGATGAGCTCATGAAAGTAGCAAAAAAGGCATAGGAGAAGCAAAGACAGGAAATGACTGGTGGTGCATGCTCTTGGACTGGCTCAGCCCATCTGGTCTCACCACACTGCAGGGGCAGTTTCACACCATCAGCTGATGTAAGTGTGAGCTCAAAGAGAAGGTCTGGCTTTCTTTTTAGTTGTTTTTTTTTCATGCCTTATTTGTCCCTTCTTCCTACCTTAATTTCTGGCCATGTCATTTTCCTCTGTTGTCAGATTCTTTCACAAGCATATTCAACCCACTAACTTACAAAAAAGCACACAGGTTTGGGTTTCTTGCAATAGCAATATGTAAAACTGACTGCCAGGGAGATCTGGAAAACTCAGGAGTCAGCACAAAGCAAGAACATGCTCAGGAGTCAGTTACAGCAGGATTGTGGCTCCAGGTGATTTCTTTCTGCCTCAGAGAGATTGTAGGTTAGCTTAATTTATTTGCATGACATGGTTTAGTGTGAGATGTCCCTGCCCATGGCAGGGGGTTTGGAACTTGATGATCTTAAGGTTTTTTCCAGCCCTAACTATTCTATGATTCTATGATTCTAACTTTGCCCTGTGAACCTGAGCACCAAATAAAAGGAAATCTCTCATGTGCCCAGAATGTCTTGCCTCAATGCTTGAAATGCTTAATCATCTCCTGGATGCAGAGATTTGTTTGCCCGTGAAGGATGTAGCCCTAATCACAACACACAGTAGTACTAGGAGGACTTGGAAAGAGGTGCAGGATCCACTCACCCTCATCTTCATCATCTGCTGTTGCTGTCACGACAGGACTTCTAACATCCCTGTCCTCATCTATGCTGACCTCATACACTGATCGAGGAAAAGCTGGAGCATTGTCATTCACATCACTGACAAAAATCCTTACGTAGGCTGTGTCTGCAAAGGAAATGCAAGAGGAATTTGCACACTGGAAATGGCAGAGGTGGAGTACCTTGCTGTATTCCAGGCAGCTCACATACTCCCTAAGTCTAGAAGAGTTAAGGAGCCCAATCTCTGGTATCTTTTACCCAATATATACTTCCTTACTATTTTTACCTGTGTTGGGCTGTCCATGGACACCAGGTCTGGCAGATTCTGAAGAGTCCTGAGACTGAACTTCAATCAAGTAAGAGGCTCTTTTCTCTCTGTCAAAAGATGCATGGGTGGAAATAATTCCTGTCTCAGGCTCAATGTTGAAGAACTGGTAATCCTCACTAGCATCTTTCAGTATTAAGTAGTGAACCTAAAAAGGAAATAGTTAAGAGTGGCTACTTTTTCCACTTACATTTGTATACCCAGGTGCTGTGACTTTCCCCAATGGCCTTCTGGGTCTGTCTGCAAAGTAGCCACACTCTGAGGAAAGACCATTTTGTCTGGACATAATTTTTCTAAGTCTTTTGCCCATTTTGATATAAACCAGAATTCTCAAGTGGAATAATGTCTGTATTAGTGATATCAAAGCCCATCAACCCCAGTATCTAATCTCCAGCAGCGGCCAGTAAGAGCAGTTAAGAAAGATCATGAATAACCAAAGGACATAGACTATATGGAATAACATCTTCCCTGATGTCTCTTCAGCTTCTAGCAACCCACTGTTCTTTTGATCTCAGAAAAACCCCAGGGCTAACAGAGTTTGGGTCCTGTTCAATAGGACTGACCAAATGAAAACCTCCACTGGTGAAAGCTGATAAAAGCTATCCACATTTATCCTTTTAATGAAAGTATGGCTTCCTCTTCTGAAAAAAACACCACTTTTCCACCCCTACCCTGAAGTCGTGCCCAGAGCACCACCAGGCACTTCTACCACACAGGTTGCTCTTCAGAAGTTGCAAAATAACAGTTACAGACGGGAGATCTCTACTAGCCATAGCTCCTCCACAAAGAAGTTAGTAGGATTTTTGGAAAAGGCTCAGGAAAATGCACAGAAAATGAGCAGTTTCCTTCATAACACAGCTTTTTCCTGGCGTTGGGCCATTACGACAATGACAGTCGAATGTTGGTTTTACCAACCATTTGACCAGTGATGGTAAAAGGAAATGTTATTTAATTGACCATATTTGAGTGGCTGTGTTTAACTGACTATAATCACTGTCACTTAAATGCTGAAGTGGCACGAATTTGGAAACATGTCCTGTAATCACCTCCTGACATGTCTTGTCATGGGAACAACCCGGAGGATCAATCATGCATCAATTCTTTGTCATGGTTACTGATTAGGATAAGCTGCTATGATGCAGGATCGCAAGATCGTGAACAGCATCTTCTCTGCCTGCGTTCCATATTATATACATTGGGCATATGCTAGACAACTGCTTGACAAGTTCTGTAAGAAGTGTTTGTGGCTTATTACCTGGTCATCTGTTGTCTGCGTACTCTCACTAATACTAAAACCTATTGTGAGGAAAAGAATTGGATGTAAGGTCAAACCTCTCCATGTAGGCCAGAATCCAAGTCCATAGCTAACACCTGAACCACAGATGTGCCAACATCAGCTCCTTCTGGCACAGACACCTCGTAGTTAGAAGACACGAAGAATGGAACATTATCATTGACATCTGCAAAAGGAGATGGTAGGGACCATAGTAAGAAAATGTTTGAAGACTACTTCCTTTTTCCCCACAGTTGTAAATTTGCTTGGAGAAAGAACTCACATGGTTCATAGCAAGAGGCAATTCTGCTTTGGGTTTTCCCATTTTCATGGCAGCTGTCAGGAGGCATTTTACAGACATGCTTTGTAGGGCCAGTTTCTGACACATTTTTTCCCTAAAATTGCTGTGTAGGACAGGTGAGGACAAGGTTCAGGCAGGAGAACTATAGCAGCACTGATAGGATCCATTTAAATTGCCCTGGGATCACATCCTTGTGCTCAACCCATGACTACTCAGTCCAGGTTCCTCTGTGTGAGAGGACTACACTCAGAAATGCTGCAGTCCCCTACATCTTTTTGCACTTTTCACAGTTTAGCAGCCACATTTTAAGAAAGTAATTTTCCTGTGTCATGGCACAATGCCAAAACACAGGAGCTGTGATGACAGTTCCTCAGATCCATCTGTCTCAATGAAGAGCAGACAAAATTCTTAATACCTCATTCTACAAACCCATAAGCATATATTTAGTTTTACTACTGCCACACGACTCCATTGATTCTGACACACAACCATTTGCATGACCAGTGTCTTAAATATATTTTTTTTAAATTGTGGGTGAGGCTCCTGTAAATCCCAACTTTCCTTCTCTCACATGCATCGTCATCTGTGAAAACTTCTTTTGACCAGGCTGTTTTTTCATATTTTATAGAAGAGAATATGTCTTGTTAAAGTTAAGTTTCTGCAAATTCACTGAGCAAGGTAAGGAAAACAAGATGCTATAAAAGACTCCCTTTCCTGTGTGCTTGTGCATAAATAAAGGACAATTCTGTGCATGAAACTTCCTGGTGGTTATTTCTCCCTTAAAGATTAAAAAAAGCAAAATGAGTTTCTGCCAAATTCTGCTATCAGTAACTGCTCCATGGGAAAAATCTTTTGGGGCAAGGCCCATAGTCCGTGATGAGGCTCAGAACCTGTCTTGGAGAACTCTTGCTCTACAAACCTGTAGGGGTTTTGCATCGGTGGACTGTGGAACAGAGGACAGTGATAAAGTGAAGTAGGGAAGTTGGATCCCCACTCAAGTTACCACTTATGTCTCTCATTTCAATGGTAGTGAGACAAATGTTTTTGCGGGAGACTTCAATTATTCGTATTTTCATCTAAATGTCTACATACAAAAGTAACTCCTCTAATGCTTCAAAAAGCAGGGATTAAAATCAGGTTTATCATTTTACACTGCAGGAGCAGAGCATTACAAAAGATCCTGCTATAAGGAGGGTTGGATCAATTTTTTGAAAACTGCACCTATTGTAAGGACCCTTGCATCTTCATTTCCAGTGTTTTAATCTCAGTGTCCCATAGAAAATATTGGATATAACAAACCCCCCTAAAGAGATACCAAACACAAAGCCAACCTATCTGGGCTGTTTCTCTTTCTATAGTATATTTCCAGTAATACTAGTCTTCTTTCAATGTAGCTTGGGGCCATTTACTAGATTTCTCTTTCTATCAAAAGAAAATCTTTCCAATTACATTTATAAAAGCAGGCACTAATGTTGCATAGACATTCAGACAGCCCGTATTTGCACTGTCACATTTCCACATTTGATAGTTAGAAATTATCTGTAATAGGCCTTTTTAATGACTTTACATGACTTCCTTTTGCAGTATAGAAACATACAAAGCATTCTTAGGTGGCTTGTCATTTCATGGATGTTAATTTGTGATGTTATACTAAAAAACCAAGAATATTGTTCTGAATGAGCTGTTCTAACAGCAGCGAAGCTTACCTGTTATGTTCACACACACAGTGGTAAAGGAAGCTAAAGGAGTCATTGCTACGTTTTGTGCCCGGACTGTCAGAGTGAAAAACTTAGTTGTCTCAAAGTCAAGTGGTTCAGCGACTAGAAGAGAAGCAGATCCATCAGCTCTGTTTGGCTTCAGATAGAAACGAACTGGCATGTTAGTCTCTGGAACTTGACCCTCCTCCAGATTATACGTAACTCTGGGATCACCAAGAGGGGATGTGGCTTTGATGGTCTGAAGAAGAGAAGAGCCACCACATATGTTCATGAAGCAAGGGGCTGCAAGTGTTAAATATTCAATTTGATGGCAAGAAGGTACATGCATGTGTGTTCCCCAAAAACATAAAGGCCTATATGAGTTGGATGACAGAAAAAACAGAAACAGTTTAAGGAGTGGAGTTACATTTTACAATGTTTAAGTTTGATGCAGATCTTTATATCAACAGTAATTCGACCTGCCATTAAATGTGCCAAGCAAGAGCTGCATCACTGGCTAAAGGAAATCCCTCTCTCTCTTTCCAAAACAAAAGCAATCTAAAAGGAGATCATTTCTTCACTGAGTTGTATATTTCATCAGGCAAGATACACACCAAACCTAAATTGTTTGCAAGTGCTTGGACATTACGTGTAGGAGGAGGAAGGTGGGAATTATCTGGCAGTTTACGGAAGAGACTATCCTTAAAGAATAAGTCTGTGCAGGTTAACAAGGAATTGTTTTGGGTTAGAAGAGCCAAAAGCAAACTACAGCCATTCCATGCTGTAGTGCTAAACTAAGAAAAGCTGTAGGAAAGATGTAGACAGTCAGCACGGTCCACTGAGGATGGAGGAGTGAGGAGCCGGCCCTTGATGGGAACGCTCAAGTATTTCCCACGCAGGCACGACATGGGTCTTGCTTCTGCAGAAGCACTCCCCGATGGCCGTTGGTGTAAGAAGTCGCTAGGAAACTGCTGCCAGCTGAATTGCCAACCTATTCTGCAGCAGATGCTTCTGACAAACACTAACGGGGTACACAGGACAGAACGTAATGCACGAAGGTTACCGGGTGGGCATCCTTGTACTTTTGACATAGAGAGCACAACAGAGGGAGAAGCTGAAATGAAAAGAAGAAGGAGGGAAGTAATTGCACTTTTAACATACCACTATCTTGGTGTCACGAGTGGTGTTTTCAGGGATGGTTACCCAGTATCTGCTCTGCTCCCATCGGGGTGGCTGGCTGAGTGCATTAGTGACAGTTACTGTCAGTTCCACACTGCTGCTCCTGTTCCCTCCGTCTGTTGCTACAATATAGCTACTAATGCGCGTTGTCTATGAAATGAAGGAGATTGGGGATATTTGCAAACCATTTTGTACAGACCAAGAGCTTACAATTAACCCTCTGCAATGGAGGTGAGGAGTTGGAGGTTGCTCAGCTCCAAGCAGAGTGACATTACCTGAGGCAGCAGGCGGTTCACATAGACCCAGCCCGTGCTGGGGTTGATCTGGAAGTATTCCACCTCGTTTTCTAACATCGAGTATGTGACAGCAGCATTCACACCTTGGTCACTGTCATGAGCTGCAACACAGAGGAAACTTGTCCCCACTGCAGTGTCTTCACTGAGGAAGTCTTTGAAAAGACAAAGATATTGTCAGCAGGTCTTGTTCTGGTTTACCAGGCTGTGTATAATAGAAATACTCATGTAAAATCTCATAATCACCTTCACAAGAGACTAAACATTTCTGTAATGAGGCAGAGTGCCTATAACCCTCTTTTAGCTTCCCCTTCCCTTTCCCCTGACATTCTGGGTGACAATTGTGCTGTTTGAAGCACATTTGCTGACTATGCTGCTGACAGCACTCATGTCCCTGCATGGCAAACACCGCAGCCACTCGCATGCCTGCTGCTTCAGATCACAGCCCAGGCTGCTGGGCTCGGCTACTGATAAAAGCAGGCTGGCATCAAAAGCAATTCTGTGTGAAGTGAATTAATCCTAAACGTGAGCGGTGGCAGCAGCATCGCCAGAGGGAGGCAGAAGGTGGCTGCAAAGCGTGAGGACTCGGTTCGCAGTGAAGATGCCCCTAACACCCCAGTGTTTTGGAGGAGCTGCCCAGGGCAAGGGCAATAATCATTTTACAAATGCTCATTTCCTTACCTCTCACTCCCTGTTCCCAGCAATCCACCTGAGGCAAATGTTTTGTCTTTATGCCTGTAGTCCTAGATAGACTCCCTTAAGTTGAGCACTACTCCCCTGTACTCTGCAAGCCACAATTTTGTATACAGCTATTGCATACTTGTCTCTTCCACGCTACGGTCTTTAGATTGCTCTGATCTGACTTGGGTCCTGCTCTTTCCTCCATCCTCAGGCAACCAGTACCAGTCCTTCCTCCAAGTTGCTAGGGGTGCTTGTGTGATTGTGCGTTTGAGCCATTTCCATGCACTGACTCCATCAGCTCAGTGTATTGAAATAGCCTTGAGAGTGGGAAGGCTGTCTCAGTTAGGCTTAGACAATCCAGCCAATTTAATCACTTCTTGTTCAGAAACCATGTTGCATCTTTGATCTTCCTTGCACGTGTCTCCTTTAGCATTTTTAAAGTGGGACAATCAGAAATGTGTATTATTTATAAACTGGAGCAGCCATGTTTCCTCCCTTAATATCTTGGTGCACCTGCCGCTGTGGCAGTAGGGCAGTAAAACCTTCAACCACTACAACCACTTGCTTCATGAGGGACAATTTGAGCTTTAATTAGCTTCCTTCATCCTCCAGGGTATTTAATTGGTATAGGATTCATGTCCCTGCTATGTCAGAAAAGCTACTCTCAGAAGAGATTTATTGACACTAAAACAGATTAATGAAAATTTAATTTATTGCTAAGAAACACAGTAAAATACTCTTTTTTAAAAAAATTTATGTTTTTATAGTCAAATTCTCTTTAACTGCATTGTAACAAAATCCACAAAATTACTTGGAAGGGCTGTGCTCTTTCATTTTATGTATTTCAATTGCTGTTGGCATAACTTAAACGCTTACTATGCCATCCCTGCTGCATGGAGTTAAACATCTCTCTAATATTTGTTTTGCAGGCATATGACAAGCTGCATGGCTTAAATCAGGGATTTGACCAATGTCCTAGTGCAGAGGAATAAAGAACCAGCAGTTTCCAGGAAGAACAGAA
Source organism: Psilopsiagon aurifrons (assembly GCA_025447955.1). Lineage (NCBI taxonomy): Eukaryota > Metazoa > Chordata > Aves > Psittaciformes > Psittacidae > Psilopsiagon > Psilopsiagon aurifrons. The sequence goes on from JAOEHY010007937.1 coordinate 11,635, forward strand.
ACCTATGACTAATGGCATTTGATCTTGTTAGAGAGGAAGCTATTTTTAATTCTGTGACGTACCAACATTGATTACTTATGTACAGATGCTGGGAAAGTACTGTGCATAAAGTGACCTCATTATCTGCCATTTCCCCATCCAAAAGGGCTGCATTTGCTTCAGATTTTTGCTGGTATCCTGTGTCCATTAAAAAAGAAGAAACTCTGCCTGTTCCTCAGACATGTCAGAGTCCCCATAATCACCAAATCATTGCTCAGCTTCACTACGGTGGAAAAAAATTAATCCCGGGCAGTTTCACATGAAGAACATTTCTGAAGGTGGAGAGGTTTATCCTTGCACAAACATTACCTTTAAGGAATTTTCTACCCTGTCCAAATGTATTCCTCTTCAATGAGATTGTTCCCACCTGATTTCTGATCACTGCTTTGGCCAGGTTTGCAGAAACTACTGGTAGGAATGCAGAAATGGCTATTCCCAGTCTGAACATTTTAATCAATTTGGCACTTGGAGTTAGTCACTCACACAGAGGTGAAAAGGTGAAACACAATTTTCTTTCTGTCCTTGTACATAACTCTGAAGTGTGGATGTATATTTAGGGTAGGGTACAGTAGGGTACCCTACTGTTAAAATCCTGCCACTGGAGCACCCAGCTTCTTTTTGAATCCTGCTAAGTACTGGCCTCTGTGATGCCAAAGATAGTTTACTTCTGAGCCATCTTCATTTTAATAAGGCATTGGTCTCTCTTTGCCCTACATGACATTGCCATAGAACTGCCAAAATATCTCCAAAATGGAGTTGTTACATGCATCATCAACTACTTTTTGCCATATTGAGGCAATTACACAAGGAAGGGCCTGCTCTCATCCAGCAACTAGGGAGTATGTTTGTCACTTGTGGGTGACATCAAATGAAGATGACCCAAGTGTGCACAAGTGCAGGATACTATTGGAGAAGCATAGAGTAAAATTAAATGGAAATCTGACACAAAGTACGTCATGTGCACATAAAACGGGAATTGCACCAGAGAAAATGGGAAAAGCTAGCTCAGCAGCCTGGTTACAGGAGGCATCAGGGCTCCCAGTCGAATGCAAGCTAGAAGCCAAGGATTTCAGGCTGTTTGACAAGAGATGCACGCCACTCCAGCCTATTTGAACAGATCTGCTGTGTTAAAGAGACACAGATGATAGCTGCTCTTCTAGCCAGGGCTGATGAATTCCCAGCTAGGATGTCATGTTTTGCTTTGAGACATCAAATAAAAATTCAGTGTGCAGAAAAATGGGGCAGGGAAAAGCCATAAAGGGAAGGGATCAATCTGCCTCATTTGTAGGAGTGAAGATTGTGTTTCAAAGAGTATTGCAATGGGTAAAGAGGACCAATCTATTCTGCGTATTTCCACTAACGGTGGATTAAGCAATGACTGGCTTAGTGAGAAGCAAAGGAAGACTGGTCACCTAAAAAACCTGACCACTGTTCTAAGTAATTACTAACCAGGTTCATGCTGTGGTACCGGGACAGGTATTAAGAAACACTCACACTGATAGTGACTGTTCTCAAACTTGGGATCGTTGTCATTGACATCAGCAATAAGGACGGTGATCTGGCACAAGCCGATCAGCGGCTCCTGTGCCTGGTCGGTAGCAGTAACAGACAGTGTGTGCTCCCGCTGCTTCTCTCGGTCAAAACTCTGCATGGTCGTGATGGCTCCTGGGAACACAGACACCTCCTGTTCTGTGGGACTGAATTTGCAGAAAGGGACCTGCACATCTGCACGACAGTAACCTCTGATCATGCAGCACAACTGTCAGGCTTGATTCACACCAACCCTGCAATGCATGTCTTGGACAAGACCAGCTCCAAATCCCCTGTCTCTCCTCTCCTCACATGTCACCCATTGCCAATAGTCAACAACTTTCTTTTCTGCTTCCCTGATAAGGAGCTTCAATCTGATAATTCTGCTATCTTACTCCTCATGTAGCACAGGACTTTCTCCTCCTCATAGAGAGGCCTCTCTTAGGTTTACCCTGGTGACAGTCCAAGGAACTGACTATTTCAAAGACAGCTCATTATTACTTTGGGGAGGAGACAAACCACAGAATGCACAAGTGATGTGACCAAAGTAATCTCTACTACAGGAGCTGGAGGCTGCCTCATAGAACAGATTAAAATTGGGTAGAATCACATAGCTCAGTTAATACATAGAACAATTTTCTCCAATTGTCAGTTCTTTCTCTCTACTAAGTCTCTCCCTGTCTCACCTCTTTTCTTCTGGTTGGGCAACTTTAAACTGTCCCTGTTGAGGCCAATTCCAGGCCTGTATGTCTCTGCTATGCTAGGGGCCAGGATTCTGCTGCTCTACTGTAGCCCCTTCCAGTCTCCCGCTCAGCCCTGGACATGCAAATATCCCATTTTACTGTTTTGGCTGTAGAAACATCAACAAGTTTTATAAATTCTTCCTCTGAAATGCACCAAGACTGTCTGCCACTGCCCTATTCTGCCAGGGGGGTTTGCCTCTGTACACTGTACACTGGACCTACCATTTGTACATAGGATAAGAAATTCACCACGGACACACTGAAGGACACACTGAGAAAACTCAAGCTGTTAGTCACACCTTCTGCTCTGCGTTTCTATAGCTACACTTGATCCAGTAGGAAGATAACTGATAGAGAATAGCTTTTTATCTTTCTATTGACCTGGGGTTTGCTTCCCTACTTAATTTGTCACTTAAATCACTCTGATCTTAACTTTTTCCAGCTGTTATTTTATACGCTGTTACAACTAAGCCTGCAGTTATACTGTTAAATGTGAGTCCACATGGACACACTGATGGAATAGCATTCTTATCACAATACAACAGCTTATTCATGTTATGTCAGTAAACTGGAAGCTACTGACCTGTGTCTGGGTCAATGCTGAAGCCCAGGGAAGCTCCATCTCGGTGCATGAGCCCATACTTCAGCTCTCCGTTGACACCGAGGTCGGCATCATAGGCTTCTACCTGTAGCACAAATGTGCCTGGAGGCTGATTCTCCAGAACCCAGGTGCTGTTGCTGTAGTAAGTGCACTAGAAATACACCCAAACATCCAAGCCTATATATTACACAGAGACATGCGAATTTGCTGTGCAGTGTAAAAATGTTTTCCCAGCATGCCTGAGAAGAACTCAGAAGAAAATCACTTCTCTTGCTTATACTCACAAAGAAATCAAGCTTTCAGGGAGAGGAAGGAAAAAGGAGAATGAAGACTTAGCACCTTAAGAATGAGGAAACCTGTCAGTGTGTTCACTTACAGATTCATTCTGCTATGCACATGCAGTCCCTTCAGCCCACCAGGAATTACCAGTAGCAAGGAGAGTCTATGACCCCAATTAAAGATAGGAAAAAGAATATCTCCAGAAAGATATCTTACCTCTCGGAAGACAGGTTTGTTGTTATTAACGTCATTAACTCCTACAATAACTTCAGCAAAACTGCTGAGAGGGGTGGGTCCCCCCGAGGCATTGTCATCTATTGCAGTGATGTTCAGTGTGTATTGAGGCCCTTTCAGATTGGGCAGTGGGTTTCTGCGAAGTTTAATGATACCTAAATTTGGAAGCATAGAGTGTCATTTCATTTTCTTGTGCAAACAAACTAACAAAATCAAGTGAGCATCACATTCCTCTGTGATTGTATCACTGGCTTAGTTTCTATTTTGGTTGCAAAGCATAGGAATTGGTTATCTTGGACTGCAAAGCCCTTGGACCAAGATCCTAAGTTTTGGCTGATAACTGGAGAATCGCTATCATATCAAAGAGCTAATTCTCACTGATTCATCCCCGTTTGCAGAGTGTATAAATATGGTGCTTTCTCATGGTTTTTGATGCACAGATGAAGTGGAGTCAATATAGATTAGACAGTAAATGACTGTGTCCTAAAATCTCTTTCCTTACCTTTCTGACTATCCAGTTCAAAGTTGCCCTCCTCATTGCCTCCTGTAATCAGATAGAGCAGCCCATCTCCATCAGGATCCTTTGCCCGAACAGTAGCCACTAAGGTGCTGGGACCAGCATCTTCCGAAAGGAAAGTTCGGTAGCTGATAGACATAAGGGAGCAATGGCAGCACATTCAGTATCGAATAACCCTCACCATGTTATCCATCAGGCAAGATTATAAATCCATTAAGAATGTATATTTTTTTTAACGTTTGGGCATGCAATCATGGAATCTTTAATCAGTTTAAGATGATACTTTGATCATCTTTTTCAGGGTATATATTTTAGGATTGTAATCCTGCACTTTTGGTATACTTAATGTCCAAGGATCTTTGGAAAGATTTCAATATGCACTGTACTGCACTGCAATGTAAACCAGGATCACTTAATCTCTTGAAGATGCGAAAAAGGACTAGTATCTGTCATGCAGCATTTCTTATGTCCCTGTATACTAATGAATGCATCAGATACTGCAGAGATGAATGTAAAAGTGAATGTAAAAGAACCAGAGAAATGAATGTGAAGGTATTTAATTTTGAAAATAAATATTTTGTATGTTTTATGCATGTTTTGTATTTAAAACATGTCTATAGAAGCATAAAATCATAGGATAGTTAGGGTTGGAAAGGACCTTAAGATTATACTCTAAACTTGTACAAAAAATAGAAATTGTATTCATTCAGGAATGGAAAGAAGACATTTTAAACACCAGAACCTCATGAAATTATCTTATAATACAATTTGTTGATGATAAATGAAGTTTAATACTTTGCTAACTACCATCTATTTGTCATATATTTATACATGGATAACCACTTTAATTCCTAGAAGTCACCACAGTCAAAATCATTCCATATAGAGTTAGGCCCTTTATTCATTCTGTTCTCTCTCTAAAAAGTCAATGCACTGGTATCAAAACTAGTGCATTTTTTTATGCAATCTAGAAATGAAAGTCCAGCTTCTAAAGCCTTTCTTCATAAAAATTACCCTTTGATTTCACTGGTACTTATAGTTGCAAAAACTGACAAGTCACCATCTAGCCAAGTACTATTAAGGTTACACATATGAACTGCATATTTAACAACCAATGCAGGCATTCAAGCTGGCTTACACAGACTGGGAGAACACGGGAGCCTCATCATTCACGTTGGCCATCCGAATTCGCACAGACGCTGTCCCTGTCCGAGGGGGATGTCCTTTATCAACAGCTATCACCACAAACTCATACATATGGTTTGCTCGCTCAAAGTTCAGCCTCTGGTTAGAATTGATGACCCCATGTTGTGTGATGGAAAAATCGGTGCTCTGGATGAAGTAAGCGATCTCAGAGTTGGAGCCAGAATCACAGTCTGTTGCAAGCACTATGAGAGAACACATTTAACAACAGTCATGCTGCAGAAGAGGTTTGCTTATGCTGTTTCTTACCAAGTCAACTTCAGATGCTTTTTTTTTTTCCTTTTTTGAGAACAGACATCACGCAAATCTGTTTTATCCATAAAAGCCTGATTTTTGTGGTAAGAGTCTGGGAACTTAGCAGAAGGATGGGAGTAAAAAAGCAAAACAATTCTTCCCCCTACTCCAACCCAGCCTGTGAGATTGTAGCAAGATAAGTTTGCAAGAGTCATAATCCCAACATGCTTTGTACAAATAGCAGTCAACACTGCTAATTACCGTGCAATCGATATGCGCATTTGTAGAACATTATCAGTCATAAACTGTGTCCTCACTCTGTCAGAGAATGCTGCTCAAATTTAATTAGCTCCCAGCTATGTTACAGCTAAAGTACTTTTTAATTACCTGAGCTTCAAGGTACAAAGAGTGATTAAACATTCCTCCCCAGCAAGTGTTTATTCAGTGTGCTGGGTGTCCCATCTGCTCAGAAGCAGCAAACCAGCAGAACAAAGAGCCAGAGCTCTCAGCCTAGCATCAAAAGTGATCTTTAAGAGCAGGAGCCCTCCTCCTTAATTACCCAGCCATTTTTCTAGTCAAACACTGAGGCTTCACATCATATCCACACTGGTATTAAGTGAACTCCTTACTTTACTAGGAGGATACAGACGCAGCCATTGTGGCAGCACATAGCCTTTTGAAAGCCGAACAAAGATTGCATGGGCACCCTGGCAGAAAGCTAGAGCATCATCCAAAAATGAAATGAAGAAACAACAACTCACCACTGTCAGAATATTAACTCAAAATAAGAAAGGGGAAGAGAAAGGTTTGAAAAAGTGCAATGAAATGCTGTGCTTAGTTGCAAAAAAACTCAAGTGCCTGAGAAAAGTTATTAATCTTGGTTTAAAAGGGCATGTAGGGTGGTTGCAATATCTTGGTTAACATCTCTCAAAATCCTGTTGTGAATAAACATTTGTGTGTGTTACAGGCTACAAAAGCAAGGGCTTTAGAATTAATCACCCTCTTGCTGTACTGAAAGATGAAATATATTAAAAACTCAAGAAAGATTGAAATGAAAGTGACTTAAACCTGTTAGACTTAGTGGTTAAGTATTGTTTTTAGAAACACTTAGTGGTTAAGACATGCAGAAAGTGACAAACATTTTATTTGAAAAGTTTTGATTTAATCTATAAAGTCATTACAGAGACATTGTAACTAGTCACAAAAAAGAATTTTATGGGCTTATGGATTATACTCTTTTTTTTCCCAAATGTTTTCTGGGAAATAGAGAACATGACACTTACTTGCACATGACAAAAACATGCCTTACTTCCCAACAGCAACAGGGAATTCCATTCCCTTTCCATCTCATTCCATCTTGCAAACTGATCTGGATTGCAAAGGTATTCCAAGGAACACAGGGCAACCACGAGCAGGTCTGTTCTGGCTCTGTCCATGCTCCGCTCAGAGCTCGATCAGTGTCAGCTACCTCCAACTAAAAGCCTAGTATAAAGCTGCCAGCTACCACTCTTCCGGAACAGTTGGTGCAGCTGAAGGAGTATGTTAACCCCCGCTGAGAGCATCCCTCCCTGCTTTTCAGATCATAGCTTGTTTGCAACCAGACAACTTAAAGCACATGCAGTGAGCATAAATCTGCCCATAATGACTAAGCAGACAGATCGACTCAGCTAGTGTAGGTTCAGCACTACAAACACAATACAAGCCAGAATTTGAGCGTGTTAAGATAAAAATGGTTGACAAATAAACCCTACTTTTACATCATCCACAGTTTCAACAAACGGCGTATGTCACACTGTTTCTTTCACTGCCATCGACAGCAACTCAATCAACTGCAGAATGGCAAAGCCTGTCATGAATTTGCATTCATTTTTCCTGTGGGACGTTGTAAACCCACCCCTCAGGAACTCTAGCCAGGGTAAGAGCTGCTATTTTATATTTTCCCAATTCCCTAAGATGATACTTTCTTTGGCAGTCAGTTAATGGCCCAGCACTAGTCCAGTGCAGGGTACAGGTGGCTGCACATACTGCTTCCTTGCAGCCACTACAGGAGCTGCTCAGCCCTTCAATACCAAGTGAGTGTTTATCCACTGACTGTCACAATACTTCCCTCTCACACTTTCTTTTCTAAGAAGGCTTTCTGTCCTGAAATGTTTCCTGTATGGCAAGACAACCAAACTGGATGCAATTACACAGCTTTGCCATTCTGCCTTTCTGTGAGATACGAAAATGTGATCCGTGTCAATTAAAATACAAATATGGAATTAAGTGACTTATTCCTTGTATGACCGAAATCTGTGGCATATATGTATGCCTTGTCTTATTGCTGGTTTAGAGCCATAGTTGGAGGTATCTCTTTAAAAACTGCTGTAAAACGTTAGAGCCTCTTGAATACAAAGACCTTGGTGGGAGTTTGTGAAGATACAAGCTGCAGGTGTTCCTGGATACAAGGACCTTGACAGGAAGTTTTGTGAAGTTGCAAACTGCAAATGTTCCTTTTATTCTTTTATCTGTGAGACATAGCAGAAGCCTCTCTTATCCAGAAGATTGCAGTTCCCAAGAACTACAGTAAAGGATGGTTAAGAAGGAGGAGAGAAGGGGAGGGACCAACAAGAGACGTGTGCAAGGGAAAGAGGAAGACTCTTACTTCATCCCAAGACCCCTGCCCAAGACCACCAGCAGGCAGTGCACATGCACGAGATTCATTTTAATACAAAGCAAGAGACAATTTACGTTTTCACACCTCCTTATTGCATATGTATGAAGAAGGAGAAAAAAGTGGGGAGTGGGTGTTGCGGGGTGTGCGTATTGGC
>JAOEHY010007939.1:0-29656 GCA_025447955.1 Psilopsiagon aurifrons
AAACATTGGTGTTATCAGCGCTGTTCTCAGGCCACAAGTTAAAAACACAGTGCTGCACCAACTACTAAGGAGAAAAAATGACTGCTACTGCTGAACCCATGACAGATATAAAGTTGTTTGTGCTGTATGGCCTGGAAAAAATTTTTGATTTAAAAAGTGTAATGATTTTTGTTCATGTTACCCACAAAATCATTTAAAGTTTAATGCGCTTGTTTTAAAAATGTCTTCATTTTGGTTTCTGACTTTTTTTCAATAGAAACTTCAGAGTTTTATCTACAGAAAGTGAAATACCTCTTCTGTTTTCATCACTTGAGAGGGGGTGATTGAGTTTGATTTCAGTTATGTATGAGATAACTTACCACCTACATAATGCAGGCTTATAAAATATTTTTTTCTTTCTGATCAGGCAATTCTCTTGAATAAACCCCAGATATTCTTACGTATTAAGAAATATTCCTCTCATGTAAAGAAAAGTCCAACTTTTTATTTTTAATGAAAATCCTAATTTCCATGCTGAGGCCAACTTATAAGAAGGTTTAGTTTTTGATTGGCCAGGAATCTGGAAAGAGCATCTACTACTCTGACTTTCATTGAAAAGGTTTCCTGAACCTTTAGGAAGCCAAAAGATAGGCACAATTCTGTTGGTGCTACCAGCAACCTTTCCTGAAAACTTGGCTGATTTATGGGCAGTGCAGAGACTTGCAGGTAGGGAGTTGCAGAAATCCTATGTGGCTGTTGGAGTTTGAGATAGGGCGATATACTGTGGATGAGGTTCTTTGTCAGGTACTTGCACAGTTAGTGCAAAACTGTGGCAGTTTGGCTGGTTGTGGTCCAGGAGTTTGGGTGGGTAAGACCTGGGAGGTGGCCAGCTCAGTCTCTGAAGACTTCTTAATTCATACACAGAACAAAACAAAACTTTGAGGGCTTGCAGAGAGAAAGTACGCTGGTCTCTCTGCAGAGAGGCAGTTTTAGACTTCTCAGTTCCTCACTACCAGACTTGCATAAGATTGTCTCTGCATTTTTAACCGTTTTACCTAGAAATAGCAGCATGGTGCTTGGAGAACTGAACTCTTTCTCATAGTGTTCTGACAGAGTTTATGAGCCTAGAAAGATTTTTTTATGGGTAGCAGAGCGTTAGCTGTATGCATTACATCCTAACTTCTTGTGATCAAATACATAGCTTCTGTAATGGGTCACACGTGCACCCTTGGTCTGATTCTGACTTCGTTAGCTTGATTTTTGTGTTACCTGAGGCTTGTGGAGCCTGAGGTAGTCTGGCTATCTTCCCATGCCTTTGGATGTTGGAGTGCTGAGTGACTAAGCCCTATGGCCTTTGGTTGGTGTTAGGGGTGCACAAATGGCAATGAACACTGGAAAGACAGCTGGTAAGAGGGGCAGCTACCTATGAGGAAGCTATAGCTCTGCAAAATATGTATCTTTTTTTTCCCCCAGTTGTTTTTGTTTTGCTTTTCTGGGTAATATTTTTTATCAAACAAAGCTTGTATATCCTAAGCAGTTTGAATGCTAAAGGTATTCACACTGTGAAGTCAGAATTGCATTGCTCATTGCAGCACCATTCAACTTCCTTGAGATGTGCTGTGGCTTTGATGGACAGAGCAGTGCTCAAGCATCTTAAAAAGAAGGTGAAACACAATATTGAAGTGTACCAACTCTAGTGGTCATGACTAGACTTTGTTATTGCTTGAAATCACAGTGCAGCTGGGTAAATATTCATAGGACTTTTTTCCTGTTTGATTTTTAAGTCCAAACATGACAGTGAGAACATACCAAACGAGACTGCAAGAACACCTGCATTGGCCTCCTGTGTGCCTGAGGTCATGGAATTTGTCCTAGCTCTTCTATCAAAAGAGGAAGTGTGTTATGATATTCTGCCAGTCACTGTAGAGCCTTAATTGACAAGGATGGTTTTAAAAAAGCAAGGCTGCGCTGCATATGACATTTCACCAAGAGTGGATGTTGTCTCCTAAATATAGGAAGACAACAGTGGGTAAAGCCTGTAATGACATCCAAAGCAGTAGTAAAAGAGTCCACTTCTAACACCTGTTGGAAAACTCCCAGCACAGACACAAGAGGAGCTTGCAACCTGTGGGAGAAGGGAAAGTGAGTAAAACATGCCAAAACTTATGAAACTTTGCTTCTGCCTGTCTGTGTGTTTTCTGTGACATTTGGATCTTCAGGATGTGATCGCTACTGTCAGGAGCATGTTGTGCAGCACTGTTTGATTCAGTACCTTTATTTTAGATGCTGTTTACCAGGCTGTTGTTACGAGGAACAGCCAGATCCACAACGAGGCAAGAGGAGGGCAGGGCAGGGTTCAGCTACACTTGCCTGCTTTATGAATGATAGGTTAAAGCTTAGCCACCAAAAATAGCAGCTTCACTTTTCTTCTGTGTAAATCTCTGTGGGACTGAAGAAATTATTCTGGACTAAAATGCGCTCTCCCCGAAGGACTTTTTTCCGCACTGAGCCCAATTATTTTTTAAATATGGGGTTAGCCCCCAGGAAGCCATAAATATGTCCATAGCTAAATGGAGTGGGTCAGGTATTCCCAATTGTCCTATTACAGGATTTCAGTAAAGAAAACAAGACTGTTTTCCCTAGCTGAAGTACAAATAAATGCTTTCTTGCAATCTAAGTAATACTTCCCATTTTACTCTTGAATATCCAAGTAGTGCTTGGCCACATCTAAGTTCATGAAAATATAATGTCTCAATGGTTGAAATGGCCACTTTTGGGTTTTGGACCCTGGCTACTGCAGACATTTTAAGTGTCTCTTAATAATTAATTCTAAGGTTGAGAGAAAAGAAATAAATCTTTATCTTCAGGGGTGGGGATAGAGAACAGACACAGAGTAATTTATGTTGGAAAAGATCTCAAGAACTCATCTGGTCAATCCCCTGCTCAAAGCAGAGCTAACTCCAAGTTAGATGTGGGAGATGAGAATCAGGGGTACAGAGTCCAGCCCTGCTGTGCTCCCACTCCAGGTTTAACTGGTCTTGGGGTAAATTATTTTTTACTTAAGTCCAAGTGAAATTGTCTTTTTTCGGAGAGCTGCTGTCTAGCCAGATGATCCCCAGCTAGAGACCCTGTTCTCCCAGGGGCCCTGTACCTTCTGTACATTGCTTTTTCAGTTTAAAGTCACTTGGAAGTTATCCATACAGGTAAACTTGCCTCCTGCCTTACCTCTTTGTTTTCTTGCACACTGTCCATATGCTTTAGAGACATTGCCGTTCAAGTTCAGCCGCTTCTTCTGAGCCCCTTGGCATTTAAGGTAATTCTCCTGCAGGCTTACTAGTTTCCTTACCACATACCAGTTTCCTGAGCAAGCAAAGATGGCTGCTCTGAAATCCAGGATCTTCAATCTGCTATTTGTCTTCCTCAGTATTATAAATTCTTATATCACCTCACATCCTCCACATACCTAGCCATTTCTGCCTTAGTTCGTAACATGTCCAGCAGCATGCCTTGTCTGCTTGAAAGACTGTCTGCAGAAACAAAGTTGTTGCTTTCCAGATTGCCAGCAAATATCTCTGTTACCCACAAAAACAAGCCCTGTAATAATAAGGCTTCTTCCAGTTGTTAAAGAAGGTTTGATCCACTTTGTCTCTTCTTGACTGGGCAGTCTGTACTATGTGCACACCTTTTTTACCTTTGTTTGCCACCTTCATGACCTTGATCCACAAGCATTCCTGTTTGACTCCTCGGATCAACAGCATGTTGTGTTGTTGAAATAGTGGGAAAACTGTGCTGTATTTCAAGAAAGTGCAGGACACTTAGTGCACTGGTGAGAAAATATGTTTGCACAAAAAAGGAATATCAGTTTACTCCTCCTTCTCCACCCCAGCAAAGGTTGAGTAATTTCCCCTCCCTTTGCTTCTCCATATCTTGGTCTGTGAAGTCTCTGTGGTAGATTGTCATATATATCAGGTCAGCATGTCCTACTGTAATAGTCAATATGTAATCACTGCTACTTTCTAAAGATTGCAGGAGTCAGTGCATTAGTATTTCATAGAATCACAGGGTGGTTTAGTTTGGAAAGGACCTTAAACATCATCTAGTTCCAAGCATCCTGCCATGGGTGCCTTCCAGTAGACCAGGGTGCTCAAAGCCTTACCCAGCCTGGCCTTGAACACTGCCAGGGGTGGAACAGCCGCAACTTCTCCGGGCAGCCTGTGCCAGTGGCTCACCACCCTCCCAGTAAAATTCTCCTGCTAATATCTAATCTAAATTTACCTTCTTCCAGTTTAAAGCCATTCTTCTTTGCCCTATCCCCATGTGCCCTTGTAAAATGTCCCTCTCCAGATTTCTTGAAGGCCCCTGGAAGGTACCAGGAGGCTTCTATAACATCTCCCCAGTGCCTTCTTCAGACTGAGCAACAGGACTGTATCCTATATCCTGTTTTCATGAGCACTGAGATTTTGTGATACACAGAACCTGCAAGTCCACTTCCCAGAGGCAATATAGAATGTGAATGTCCCCATGCACCAAAGGGTTGGAAGGAAACCTGTTTGCTAAAACAATTGTATGTTCATACAGGATTCTCTCATTACCAGGAACATAGTGATTTTGAGCGTGTTAGTGGAAAATGTCATACTTTAATTTGCTCTGTGAAATGTATAGATTTTTGAGTGTTCCCAAGTACACGTATGAGCTGGTTAGAACAACAGGGCAGAATGAAAACAAATGGAAATATAGATGAAAGCATGCTGAAAATAAATATTTAGGCAACTATAGCGATTACTTGTACATGTGGCAAGACAAAATATTTTCTGTATTTTTCAGTCCCTTGAAAGCTGACTCCTGCTTCATTCAATGACAACTAAGTTAAGTCTTATTTTATTTTTGTAGTATTTAACAGGATACTTTGTTTGGATTACAATATGTGGAGATATTCAGTGCACGGTGTGCTTTTCTCTGTGCCTTCTATGAAAGGATTACCATTTTTAGGCTCAAATATGTGCATGAAGACTTTAATTAAGAAAAGCTGTTTTTCTAAACTATCCTGCTTGTAATGTTCAGTGTCTAACTGTGATGTGTCCCATTTCTCTACCCTCTCTTCTCTGTTTTGCATTGCTTGTAACTAAAGCTAACTGCTGACAACTTGTTCCCCTTAGGTTTCTCCTTTGAGAGCTGTGCTGCCCCTCTTAAGTAATTCTAAGCAGCATTTGGCACTGTTGTATTTTGGCCATGGTGGTCGATATTAACTACTTCTGCAACTTCAGGTTGTCAGTGGCTGTAGGTCAGGCAATAAAGGGTAAATGGTTTAATTAATCTTAATACCATTTTGAATCTACCTTGCAATCAGTTGATCATGGTTATACATGTACTTTGTCTGACCTGAAATCCTACTGAAATAAAGGGGGCTTCAATGGACAGAGTGAGGGTTTGCAAGATCCATCCCTAGCTAAGATCAGTAGCTATGTCTTGGTTTAAACAAGACTCAATTTACTTTGATTTCTAGATTAGTGAAGGTTACATTGGGCAGAACATTTAATGTATCTCATTGATTTTCCCTGTAATACTGTTGAAACACAAGTCATTGCTCTAATCATTTGTTTTACCATTAAAATTCTGTATGCAGTTCTGGTCCCTTGGGATATCAGTGTGTAACCAGATACTCCATGAGCTAATCAGCTTCTGCAAGAAATATGCTGTCTCTGCAATACTTAGCGGCAGAAAGCTTAATCAAAATGGAAAATTTATCCAATATTTAAAGTAAAAGGCAGGTCAAAGAGACAACCATGAAAAGCAGGGATGTACAAAATCTGAAGACATTTCTCAGTTTAAACGAAGCCAAATCCAAGCCAGAGTTTAAGGTGGTTTTTTTGTGACTCCATTTATTGTTAAGGAAGAAAATGTTATAGGTGTCACTTCAGTTTCTAGGGTTTGTTCCAGTTCAGTTAAAATAGCATTGCCAACAAGAATGACTGACTAGCAGGATTTCGTTAATGTGGTACTTGACACAGCATACGTGCTTTGGAAAGTAATTTTTAAAGGCACCTACAAAAGTATCAGTAGCAGCCAAGACCTGCGCTCTGAACTCATTTTGATGCTAGGATTTACATCTCTGAGGACCTAATGGTACAGTTCATTTCTGAAATAGAGTTCTGCTTACATGGAAGGAGTTTTTCAAGCAGTCTTCAAGCAGGCTGTGAAGCAGACCTGCTTGGTATAGTGAATCTGACTAGAAGCATCTCTTCTAATTGAGACAACAGACTATGGCTCTGCCTGCAGCCCAACAGTATTTCTGTATAAACTGCCAGATTTCACCATCAGTGTTCAGAAGGGTAGTAGTATTCAGGGGTGGTAAGAATCTTTGATGCCAGCTCAGGTCTCCACGAAGTAAGACAGTGTCCTGTAGGTATTCAAGAGTAGTGGTGTTCAAGGGTGACAAGCATCTTCTAGTGCCAGCTCACCTCTCCATAAAGACAATGTCACTTACAGGGGAATGCTCATGTGTTTGCTGATGTCTTTAGCTGTATCAGCTGCTTTCATGTAAATGTCTAAATGCTAAGCAAGATTAGTTGTTTTGTGGTTGAGGGTTTTTTAAATGAATGTATCTTAGAAACAGTATTTTGCATATCAAGGTGTCTCGTATATTTTTATTCATCTTTGTTATGTTGTGGAAAACAGTAACTTTTTTACGTAGGCATGTTTATTACTGCATGTCGTTCAAGAGCATGCATTGGAGTTTCTGTATTGTATTAGTGATGCCCAGTGCCGTTCTTAACTCTATCTGTTGTACTTACATAGCAAAGGAAAACAGAATTTGAGGTAAATTTAAGAAGGAAAACAGCATTCAGTATGAGACTGGAAATAAAGGAAGGTCAGAAAGGTTAGGTGTCCTTTGCATTTTCAATTCATATTTTAGCTGCGATGTAAAGCCACCTATGATGCTGCTGGTTTGTTTTGTGGGGTTTTCTTAGTTGTTTTAATTTTTTCCTTTGTTTCTGTAAGCTACATAGTGCATGATTCAGTGTGCAGGGCCAGACTCTTCTCTTTTTTGTTGTCTCTAGGGATTTATTATGGGGCTAGCTTTGCTGGACTTACACCAGGATTGCTTTGATGTTCAGAGCCCAGTGACTTCAGTGACCTTAAAGGCATAAGAATGAGAAGAAAGTGAGGAAGTGCCCATACAAGCAATGAAAGTAGTGCCTGTTTACTTCAAGTTCATGCAAGCTGCTGATGTGGTAAATGCTGAGAGACAAATGTAGTATATTGAGAGAAAGGGCAGGGGAGGAATCTGTTGGTGAATGCTGGTACCAATCAGAAAATAACTAAGAATCACTAATACTACATGAATACAATATTGATTGTTTTCTTCTATTGTGTTTTTAGGTTCTCATGACTCATTTAGCTTTTACATCGATGAAGCTTCTCCAGTTGGTCCTGAACAGCCAGAGACGGTCCAGAATTTTGTGTCTGTTTTTGGGACTGTGGCTAAAAAGCTGATGAGGAAGTGGCTGGCTACACAGACCATGAACTTCACCAGCCAGCTGGGGGCAGGTATACGATATTTTGATCTTAGAATTTCCACCAAGCCCAGAGATCCAGACAATGAGCTCTACTTTGCTCATGGTTTATTCAGTGCCAAAGTCAAGGAGGGTCTGGAAGAGATCAATGCGTTTCTTGCTGACCACCCAAAAGAAGTGGTCTTTTTGGATTTCAATCACTTCTACGGGATGCAGAAGTACCATCATGAAAAGCTTGTCCAAATGCTCAAAGACACGTATGGAAACAAAATGTGTCCTGCTATATTTGCCCATGAAGTAAGTCTCCAGTACTTGTGGGAAAAGGAGCACCAACTGCTGGTGTTCTACCACAGTCCAGTGGCTCTTGAGGTAGCGTTTCTTTGGCCAGGCCAGATGATGCCAGCTCCCTGGGCAAACACAACAGATCCAGAAAAGCTAATTCAATTCCTCCAGGCGTCAGTTACTGAAAGAAGAAAGAAAGGTTCCTTCTTTATATCTCAAGTAGTGCTGACACCAAAGGCTAGTACGGTGGTGAAAGGGGTTACTAGTGGTCTCAGAGAAACGATCACAGAAAGGTAAGTTTCTGGCAGGTTATGTGCTGCTGTGCTGAATGTGTGTGTTTGGGTAATGCTGCTTTTCTAATTCTTTTTAAAGAAACACCATCCTACTGTGGGTTAGTCAGAACTTGTGCATAATCTTAAAATATTTAAAGAAACACACATTGAAAGTCAAGTTTTTGTATTTTGAAATAAAAGTCTGTGCTAAAGCCTAATGCCATTATGGGATTGGGATTGTTTTAACCTTTTCTTATTTCTTTTTTGGGGGGTTGGGGTTTTTTGTTTGGTTTGTTGGTTGGTTGGTTTTGTTTTTCAAACTTGGTTTCTTGCCATGAGCACTGAACACCTTGCATTTCCCTACGGATGTGGACAAATCTGTCTGAATTATCTAGATCATTTAAGTTTCTGTTTATGCATCAGGCTTCAGGTATTGGGTAGATTTTATTTTTTTTTTTACTCATGAGCAAAGTCTGAAACTGCAGAATTTACATTCTCAACTACTTTTACATACCTTAAAGACGTACAGGTTTTCTTTCTGCATACCGTCACGCATTACATCAAAGATATTAGGACACTGTTAGAGTGAGTTGGCCTCCAAAGAAGCCTTCATTTGTCACAGAGCAATAAGACTGCAGACCACTGTAGAGGTTCTGTATATGGAATACTGTCTTGACAGGCCATTAGTTGTTCAATTACAAAAAAAAAGCAGTCTGTGCAAGACATGAGTTATTTATACCATTCTGACTTGAATAAATCGCAGCAAGTTTTCAGCTTAAAGGCATATATGTATGACTGTTCTTGCAAACTTTGTGGGAAATGTGAAATTTAATGCCGAGACACGAGCTATTTTTTCCCTTTAAAAAAGAAAAAAAAAAAAAAAAAGGCTGCAGAGTGTAAAAAATTTATAATGGGGGTCAATGGCCTTCTAATGTTCTGCTGTCTCTATGGATATGCCTGTGTCAGGAACGTCTATTTGGAACACCATCCCCTTCTGTATGAGATGAATGACACAGTGCCCATGACACTACAGCTTGCAAAAGAAAACATGCCTCGTATTTGAGAAAGATTGAGCCATTTTAATGGCAACTTTCCCAAGTAACTGTTAACTTGAAAAAACAAGGAAAATCTTTATCTGAAATGGTAAAACACTAACAGAGAAGGTTATATAAACACTGGAATATGTTTCAGAAATGCTTGTATGACTGCACTTGCACCTGCCTACATCTTTCACGTTTTTATAAGTCCATTGGACTAGGAATCTCCCTTTCTGCAGAGTTTGAAGAGCACTTCTCTCTATTGAAATACTACTTTCTTGATGGATTTCACTGCTAATAAACACTCACTTTGCCATTCAGGGATTTGTTTTCTCTGTTAAACATCTTTCTGAGTGTTCTCCAGACCTTGAAGTAGCAAGATCAAGAAACTACCAGGCTCTTTTTAAAATCTGTTGCATCAGTAAAATATCCATTAAAAAAACTTTTTTTCTTCTCTGACTCCGATTGTGCTTCCTCAAAGCTGTTTGGAAAACTAAAAAGGGCGGATTGTGATTAAGTTTGCCTGAGCTTTGAATGTCTTGAACCTTTGAACTCTTAGTAAGCCTTTCTCTACAGCAAACTTTGAGATTATAACTTGAAATTTCAGTAAGTAACGAGGCTGGAATACCTGGATATGTTGTTTCCAAATTGCAGTTGAGGTTTTTCACATGTGCTACTGTCTTGTGTGCAGCAGTAGCAGTCATTTTTTCTCCTTCTTAGTAGGTGATGCAGTGCTGTGGTTTTGACTTTCAGCCTGGGAACAGCACAGATAACACCAGTGTTTTCAGTTGCTGCTCAGTAATGTTTGCTCTGACCAAGGACTTTATGGAAGGGCTATGTCACTGCTGGGGTCAGGCTTGGTGTCAGTAGGAGGGTGGTGAGTGGTTGTATTCTCTTCCCTTGTTATTTCCCTTATCGTTATAATTACTGGTGGTAGCAGCAGTGGTTTGTATTATACCTTACTTACTGGACTGTTCTTATCTCAACCCATGGGAGTCATATTCTTTCAATTCTCCTCCCCATCCCTCCGGGGGGGGGATTGAGAGTGAGACTGTGTGGATTTCTGAGTTACTGCTGCGCTTAAATCACGACAACTCCAAGTGTGTAATCACCGGCTGCTGCATAAATGTACTTTTTTTCCTTCTTTGCGTGACTTTTAACCATTGCAAAAGAAAGGGATCTTTAAAATTATCTCCAAAGCTAGTATTTAATCTTCCAAGTGTGGCATCTCATTTTAAATTTTTATTTGCATTTTTTTACTAAAATACACTGCAGAAAAACACAGGCTTTAAATGTGTGTTAATCAGCATAGAAACTGGCATTCTATATTGTTAACTGCTCTAAAAGTAGACTCACAACTGATCCTCATTTGATGATGATCCTGTTAAAAGATACATAGACGAGCAACTAAAAGATGCAGCACAGTTAATGGAATTTACAGAATTTACTTCAATCTCACTGCATTAATGTTGCAGCTATTTAGGAGCCAGGGCATATATTCCAGCTGTGCTGTTCGTTACTTTGAGCTCTCAGTTTTTCTATATAAAAATTATTCTGTCCTTTTCAGAATAAATACAGAGACCACATACATTATTGTGTTCAGGTAGATAACATATGTGCTTTTGTTGGCACTTGCTGCATAGTTTTATATGTTTTATACTATTTTCTGCTTATCAATTAATGCTGGGAAGAGCTTTTCATTAAGAATGCAGCACCTTGCTTTTAGCAGCAGTTTTGTGATCATATTTGGGTGGTATTTTTTCCATCACACTAAATTTTGAAAGTTCTGAATGCAAATGTAGAGTAAGATTGAACTTTTCAAGTCATTCTAGTGTGTCCCCCCCCAGTTAAATATTACATTGCAGAAATATTTCCTTTGGCATTTTCAGACATAACCTGTAGTTGTCTCTATTTTTGCCATCTGTAGAGCCATTTTCATTTACGTGCTGAGTTATTTCTGAAAATACAACAAAGTTTAGGTCCTTTTGGATCCAACCAACCATATTATGTTTTGGTCTCTGAACCTGTTTGTTAGTCATGAGATTACGTACAATTTGAAAAGCTGGTTGGTTTAATAGCTTTTCATTGCAGCTGGATATGGTGGTGGAGGTCCACGTGTTCAAACTGCAGTACAGAATTCTCCTAAGGTGATACATTTCAGAATGAGAGGTGATATTTTCTCTCAGCCTGTTACCCATAGCACAGATATGCAAAAGGGGGGGCCCAAGGCAAATGTGATTAAAAAAAAGCTTTTGAGTTCAATAGAAGATATACCAGGACTGGATTTTACTGAGAATGCTTGCTCACAGGCTTTGCTGTCATCACAGGTAATGCTCTATGGGACAATAATTTGAAAGAAGGAGGAATGATAAAGTCATCAAGCTTTCTATTCCTTCACAAATACAGGAGACAAATGCCATTTGCTGTATGCTCTTCTTGGGACCACAGCTCATCATTGCACAACTATATAACACAGCTTTCATCTTCATTATTTGAGTAAGGGCAATGGCTCACATGAGTGCGTGTTACATTTCTTGGATCTGACGAAAAACTTTGAGAACTAACAATATGTTTTCAGGCTTATCATTCTGTCAGATACAGCTTAGATGCCAAGGCATACTCTTCGATTAGCAAACATTATGTACCAAATGAATTGTGTTCCCACTGCTTTTTGAATTAACTTCACAGTGAGGCAGCTGCCTTTAGTACATTTCAAAGGTGGCTATGAAACAACCTTTTCGTGACTGTAGAGTTGTTCTTCATAATGATCTACTTTGTTTTTTGATTTGCAGTGAAATTGCTAATTTTGTCACTGACACGCAGAGACAAGCATGATACTCTCTTTGTTGTCTCTGAGGTTGAGTAATATAGAACAGGAAAAAAATAGAACTCCTTCAAACGATGCAAAAGTCCTGTGGTACTTTTAAAGAAATAGACATAAACACATACCCTGTCAATTGTCACTTGATTTCCAAAATAATCTCTAGGGATAGTGTTCCCTGTTTCCACATGTGACTAAATCCTTGCTTACCATACTAAAGCTTCCCCCTTAGCAACCAAAGCAAATTTAAAAAAAAAAAAAAAAACAAACAAAAAAACACAACAAAAACAACCAAAAACCAAACCCAAACCCAAGAAAAATGCCAACCTGTGCACGAGAATGAATCTTTGAAGTAGAAGAGCAGCCAAACTGTTAACAAAAAGGGTGGTAAACAGGCCAAAGAAGCTGTCTGCAAAAAAGCCATCTCTGGGTGCGGTCATAAAACTGAGTCAGATTTAGCTAGCACATAGGTGGATATTAAATGAAAAATAGTCAAATAATCCCTGAAGTTTCGAGAAGTGGGTTTTTTTAAGCAGTTGCTGAGGGTGTACTCATCCAAGCCATATCTCAGCCAGATGAATTTGTGAGAATTTCTGTGTTGCTGGAAGAGATAATTTGATCTTATTTTGATCCGCACTTGAGACTGACTGATGTTGACTTGATATTTCCTATTTTTTGAAAAAGAAAACGGAAATGTCACCTGTGGCAGCTGTATTTTCCTGATTGTCTAGGCATCCTTCCTGCTTGTAACCTTGATATCTGTCTTGATTATAGGCTGCAGAAGTGCAGCACGCCCCAGTGAGCTGATTTGTGTTTAGGACTTAGTGACCCCATAGCAACATAGGTGGTACGTGAGCTCTCTGACTGCCAGCAGACAAGTGCAGACTCCGTCTCTCGCTAATATGTATGATACAGACTGTCATTCTGGTATATTACTAAGGAATTCAGAAGTACTCTGGGCACTCCAGCCTAATGCTTAGTATTTCTTAGTAGTTCCTCCTCAGACTACTCTTAATTACTTTTCTAGTCTTTCCACACAAGAGGCAGTCTCTGTTTGCATGCAGAGCAGTACAGGGAGACCTTGCTTTCATTTGAAGTATCTACCTGCCATGCCAATAGGCCTGCAGAATAAAATTCCAAATAGGCTGTGTATGCTTAGCCTAATTTTGCTGGCAGGCATTTTAGTGGCATTTCATCAGAAGACAATCTGTCTGCACAAGGATTTTAATATAGTGCTCCCTTGGGAAGTGCTGAGTGGTTGTGTCTGGTGGCTTTGGTCATGAAACTGGAATAGTATTAAAATGTCATAAAATATGCGAGCACTGGAGTTTCAATAACTTTGTTAGGGAAAAGTATTTATCTACATACAGATTAGTATACTGTGGGATTTAGTCCAGAAAGGAAGTTGGCATGGTGATTATCAGTGGCTTAGCTTTGGGATGTGTGTTTGGGGTAGTTGGTGTGGTGTTCTCTTCTGGGGGTCTGGGGTGTCATAAAATCAACTAGGTTGGAAAAGACCTTTAAGATCATCAAGTCCAACCATTACCCCAGGCATGCCAAGACCAACATTGAACAATATCACTGAGGGCCTTATTTACACAGGTTTTGAATGCAGTCTTTTCCTCTGTTTGACCTGCTCATTACTTTCATCACGTTATGCACCAAAAGACCTGCATGCAGTTCTGCTATATGCTGTGTGACTACTTGTAAAGATATTTTAGGTGATCCATCTTCACATTCTGAGCACCGTCAGGCTCTGCATATACAGAAGGCAGCAAGTGCTTTTCAACATGAAAGAAAATGTTCATTCCTCCAGCTCTGCTGGTGTAACCTATCACTAATGTCTATTTGTCTCAAAGATTTCATGCTTTCATCTGCATGGCTGCTGTAGTGAAATTGCAAATGGATCATTAAGTCAGTTGAGTTTTCTTTGATCTTTCTGACATTACTTAGATCACTAAGCAAACTACAGCTAATAAACACTAACAAGTGCTTACCCAGGGGAAAATGCATTAGTTGATTCTAGCTGCTTTTACCTCAGTGTGAAGGGAATGGTTTCTTGGTGGGTTGGTCATTCTCCTCTTCATTTATAAGTTACAAAATGAGTACTGAGGTTTACACATACAAGACTTTCCAGATTTGTTCTCAAGGTGACTTTCGAGCTGATAATGAGTTTCTGTAATACAAAACTCTATCTATTAGCAAATATACCTGCTTAGTTTGTAACATTTTTGAAACTATGTGGTATTCACAGTTGCAAGCTGCAAACAGTCAACTTCAGAACTATTCTGGTAAGTAGATGAGTAGATGCACCCTTGACAATTTTTGAGCAGAGAATTGGGCAGTTCTAAGATGCAAGCACTGTGTGTTTGGAAGTTTGAGTTTTTAATCTCTAGCTTCTCTGTGGTTCTGGAGTGATAGGATTTGGGTAGAATTTATCAGAAAAAATCTTTTCAGCTCCTAAAACCCTGTTGCATATGCTGTATCATTCCTCATGTGTTTGGGCAACTCTCAGTGTTGTCCAAAACCTTAGAGGGCTTTCTAGACAGAAGACATCCACGCTCTCCCTAGAGAAGTCACCTGCATATTCTCAACTTTTGCAGTGGCTACATCTGCTTTGATGGTAGGCTAACAATGTCTTAGCTACAGAAAGTCTCTGGGATCCACTGATCCCAGAGAAAGGGATCAGAAAGTCTAGAGACAGTCTCTGGGATCAGAGAGTATACCAAGCCCCAATTATTTTGTTAGATGATCTCCATGCTTATAAACAAATAGCCTTTGTGGAGTGAATGGGCAGGTGGGGCATGCAGGCTATAGCCAGAGCTGGGCAAAGCCTGCGGAAGACACAGTAAGGGATCCTGGCACCCTGGTGCCACGTTTGTACAAGTGGCTGCAACAGAGCGAGTAGGAAAGGACTTGTAAATAGGAAAGGCAGCCAGGCCAAAGGTCTTGATGATGTGCCCATGTCAGGGGATTTGGAACTAGATGATCTTTAGGTCCTTTCCAACTCCAAATATTCTATGATTCTGCGATTCTATGTATCACCTTCTGTATGATGCGAAATGTGCACAGGGCTGTAAAAATACCTATGTTTTTCCTCTGTTGAAACAGAGATGATAAAGCTTGTTCCCTAGGAATTCAGTAATGTCTGCATGATGCAATGCAGTTCTTTCTTAGGGGGCAAGCTTATTTTAATTTCTGTTGTTCTTAAAGCCTGGAAATGTTTAACTTCACTTTATTGATCTTTTCTCTACAACTTTACTTTTGGACAACTGTTTCATAATTCCATTTTCTCTCAAGATTTATTTTCCAGAGGGTGAGGGATGTGGGCTAGGATATAAACTTCATGTATTCAGAGATTATAATAAAAGATTGCCTATAATTATGATGCTAGCATTGCATGTATTGTCCCAGGCTGTGCAATTGCTTTACCAGAGCACAGCCTATTATATAAAATGTCTTTCAGTATTTATCTCAGACACAAAGAAAAATAATAAACCCTATGTCTTTAAGACACTGTGTGATCATAGAGTGAGATTTGACCTTTGGCAATGTTTTAATATTGTAGCTGTTGTTCTGAGAGTTTTTGTAACTAAGCAACTGTCATCCAGAATGTATTATATCATAAAATAGTATTAAGATATAAAAGAGAATGAGTGGTTAGAGTGGAGTAGGAGCCATGGTGAGCTACCATCATTTGTTTCATGGTGGGGTATTGAAACCTACTTAACTTTATCTTTCAAGTGCCACCATGGCACTCTCAACATGGCAGTTGTGCCAGCAAGCACTGTAAATCAGGAGTGAAATTAGATCTTTGACAATGGCTTCCTTGATTTTGCTGCTGGACAATGAAGTGGGACAGCCATGGATCTTTATTCCCTTCCTACTTGGATTTATACACTCTGAAGCCTGAAACTAGCTTCTCTCCTTTTCCAATGAGACCTATTCAAATTACAGCTGCAAGGCAAAGCCATAATCCAAATAATTACTACTTGTGCAGTGCTTGTGATCTCTGTCTCTGCATCAGGAGGATGATCTGCCTCTGCTCATGACCACTGCTGATGCATCTGTTCCTTAGCCACCTTTCACCATCTCTTTTTCCCTCACACAGTCTTTTAAACTTGGTTTTCATTTCTTGCTCTGGGCTGTTGCAAGCAGTCAGCCCCACAAGTTTCACTTCTACTTCAGCTGCATGCATGGTGATGGTCAGGATCTGGACAATTAAGACAAAATAATTAAATCTGAAACTAGAGTGTAACCATCAATCTTTAAATTTGCCACTGGGAGGAATTAGTAAAAGCTATTTCATACCCAGAGATGCTGTTTCAGGCTGTCATCAGGTGCTGGTGTGTGGTCCTAAAACTCATTATTGAAGGTCATCAAGATACTTGTATGTTGTCTGAGACCAGTGCTATTTCTGTGAAGAGTATGAGTGTGTGGCATGGCGAGTGTCTGCTCCTACTCTGGTCCATCTGTTAAGCATCCTTCTGCAGAAAGTGAAGGATAGGGCTGAGCCAAGAGAGGTAAGTTCATCACTGCAGCACTGGAAATGAGAGACGTGCTCTTGCCCTGTTCTCACACCCTCACACTATGCATTGTAGGTTCCCCTGAGTCTGTTACTAACCTCAGCTCAAAGAGTATTTGGCTGACTACAGTCTGTCTCACCTCTGCTTCTGGCTCCTTCTCTCCAACAGACTATTTCAGTGCTGTTACTGTCTGGCTGCGCTAGAACAGAAGAGACATAAATCCAGCTGAACAGTTTACTCATGGTAGCAAACTCTGTCCTTTTTGCTTGCAGTCTGAAGAACGTTTGTAGAAATAGTAATCCATATGATGAACTTCTGGATTTTTTTTCTCCTAAGCTATTTCTCATAAGAGTTGTAGGTATGCTGTTGCTCAAAAAATATTTTCCAGCTCAGCCAGGAGTTCTTTTTATTCTCTAGCAACTGGAAATAATGCACTGGATGGACTGACCACAAAGCTCAGTTACTGTAACATCCTGTCACCAACCCTCTGGGCTTCTCTCCTGCTTACAGATAGCATCGACCTTACTGGCTGTGCAGCTGTTCTCAGGGTACATCTGTTCTGAGATGCAGACTCACATCTGCTTTGTTTTCAAAGTGCTGTGTACTTTTCCCTAGGCCCAAGCTTGTGAACTCTTGTCATCTCTTAAATAACGTGTCTGCATAATATACCAGCATGTTCTGCCACACTGACCAAGGCTCTGCTAACAGGTCTCCCTCCGAGTCACTGCTGGGTGAGGAGTGCAGGGTCTCTCTGGCTGGTCTTTGATGCATGGTGATGGTCAGGATCTGGACAATTAAGATGCTCAGCTGTCACATCAGCATTTGGTGTGAGAGGTTTGTAGGAAGATGGGTACCAAAGTAGCTCTATGGTGAATGTGCCAGCCTGGTTTGTATCCTGCAAGAGGTGAGCCACTACATTGACTCTCACGGTCAGTGCATGACCCGCGTAACAAGTCTCTGTTTCCTTGTGGCTATGAAGCACAGCGGTCCAGTGTGACTTCATGAAGGAGGAATGACCTCTTTTGGCAACCTCTCCTTGAACACCTCTCAAGTAAATGGACCTCAAGGAAGAGGTAGGGGAAGCAAAGTCCCTCCCACTGTAAGAGAACATCTGGTTTGAGAAACCCTGAGGCACATGAACATCCATAAGACTATGGGACCTGATAAGAAGCATCACAGTCCTGATGGAACTGGCTGCTGTATTTGCCAAACCACTCTCCATCGTATTTGGAAAATCATGGTAATCAGGTGCAGCCCCTGAGATTGGGAAAAGGGAAGCATTGCACCCATTTTTACACAGGATATAAAGGAGGCCAATGAGAGCTACCAATCTGTCAGTCTCCCCTCTGTGCCTGGGAAGGTCATGGAACAGATTCTCATAGAAGCTATGGCACATGGAGGACAGGGAGGTGATTTGAGACAGACAGCATGGTTTTGCCAATGGCGAGTCTTACCGCACCAATGCAGTGGCCTTCTCTGATGCAGTGACTACCTCAGTGGACAGTGGAAGAGCTACAGATGTCATCTATCTGGACTTCCGTAAGTCCAGGTAGACACAGTCCCCCCCAGCATCCTTCTCCTGAATTGGAGAGATATGGAGTTGATGAGTGGACTCTTCAGTGGGTGAGGAATTGGTTAGAGGGTTTGCACTTAAAGAGTGGTCAATGGCTTGATGTCCAAGTGGAGATAAGTGGTGAGTGGTGCTCCTCAGGGGTCTTGATTGGGACCAGTATTGTCTAATGCCTTCATCAATGACACTGAGAGCTCACTTCGCAAATTTGCAGGCAACACCAAGCTGCGTGGTGCTGTAGATGCCAAAGGGATAAGACTCAGAGAGAGGGATTCAAGCTAGAAAAGTGGGTGCATGTGAACTTCACCAATGTTAAGTGCAAGGTCCTGCATAGGGGTTGGGGCAACCCCTGGTATCAGAATATCTTGGAGGATGAAGAGGTTGATAATACTCTTGGGGAGGAGGACTTGGAGGTACTGGTGGATGGCAAGCTGGACATTACCAAGCAGTGTGCACTCACAGCCCAGAAAGTCAACCATATCCTGAGCTGCATCAAAAGAAGCATGGCCAGCAAGTTGAAGGAGGTGATCCTGCCCCTCTATTCTGCTCTCATGAGAATCCACCTGCAGTACTGTGTCCAAGTCTGGAGTCCTCAGTACAAGAATGATGTGAACCTGTTGGAGAGGATCCAGAGGAGGGCCACAGGAATCTTCAGGGCACTGGAGCACGTCTCCTCTGAGTTCAAGATGAAAGAGCTGGGCTTTTTCAGCATGGAAAATAGAAGGCTCCAGGGAGACCTTATTGCAGCCTTTCAATATTGAAAGGGGGCTTTTAAGAAACATGAGGACAAACTTTAATAGGGCCTGCTGTGATAGGACAAGGGGGAATGGTTTTAAACTGGAGGAGGATGATTAAGACTAGTTCTAATGAAGAAATTTATTACAATGAGGGTGATGAGACTCTGGAACAGACTGCCCAGAGAAGCTGTGGCTGCCTCATCCCTGAAGTGTTCAAAGTCAGGTTGGACCGGGCTTTAAGAAACCTGGTCTAGTTGAAAATGTCCCTGCTGATAACAGGGTTGGTTGGACTATATGGCCTTTAAAAGTCCCTTCCAATCCAAAGTATTCTGTTATTCTATGACTTCTTTTTTACGGCATATCTCAACCAAATAGCTCTCCCGGCTGCACTCCAGGAAGATTTTAGTCTGTGGCTGATATATCTTCTGGAATCCCTGGCTATATTTTTACAAGCTATATATTGCGGTTTTAGTCTACATTTTCCCTGCTGGACTGTCATGTGGTTATTTCATTTGTGGTATAGCAACACTAGTTCATCAATGTGGAGTTCTCATTAAGCAAAATACCAGATCAATTCAGTAATATCAGTATTACTGGAAACATGAGACTTCTCACAATGTTTGCCTATTTTTAGTGCTGGTCAGAACCAGTAAGAGCTCTCTGAATCATCAAAATATTTTTGTTTTTAAAGCTAATTTGAAATAACGTCTGTGGTATATTGGTTAATATTTTATTTACCTTTCTGAGAGTTTGGTCTGCAGTCGTTAGTTTTGTCAGATGTGGCAGTAAGTGTATGTTTGTGTAAATTGTTTCCACCCAGTGATTACAAAACTATCTTTTCTTTTTCCCATTGACGTAGCTCTTTATTGAAAACTGCAGGTATCTTACTCATTTTTCCAAGAACGCATCTTTTTTTTTCTTTTTTTTTTTTTTTTTTATTCCAGGAATAAAACTTTAACAAAATGTGAAAACATTTCAACTTTTGTATTTCTATTAATTCTGTCTGGTCTTCAGGTTTGCGTTGCAGTGTTAATTGTATATATAATATTTAATGCTGTTTATATATTCACAGCTTTCCATTATTGTATTCAGAAATAGGTCTTAGACTTTATTTGGTGGGGCAGGCCAACATTTTGTATTTGCTTTCAAATTCAGAACAAGGTCACACTTTGAAATGCTGGAGTTTCTCACAGAACAGTTCTTGATTTCAGGACAGATCTATTTAATACCACAATGGATGTCTATCACTAAAGTACACAGTTTTTACTTGCACCGCTATCACTGATGATCAAGCAACAGTCTGCAGACAATTTCACACTTTTTTTTTTCCCCATTACTAATGTCCATTTTAATTGATTATGACTGTTGGAAATTACAATTTTAGTCATTAATGATAGTGTATACCATGTCATTATATTATTAACAGTAACTATTCACTTGTGCATAGTAACAAACATGATAAAAGGACAGAGTTTTTCAAGGATACACTGTCTTCTAAGTAATACTGTGGCATAACTCCAGGACTTTTACTATTTTGCAGGAAAAATAAGACAGAACCTGTTTTAATTTCTCTCTGAGGAAGTTTAACCTCATTATTTTGTTTAACCTCAGTATTTTGGCCTAAAGTGAAGTTGCGCAAATGCTCCCTTTAAAAATTTAAAATTGTTTGAAGTCAAGGCAAACAGCATTATAGTAGAGATAGTCCAGAGTTAGTGACTCGAGACTATGCAGTGTGAAAGAGTCTGACACAACTTTAAGGTTGATATGAATTTTTGCTGCCAGTCACGTTTCGTTGCCTTTATCCTCTAGACATTCCAAGACTGTTGGTACAAGGTTGATTTAAAAGAAAAGGTGACTATTAGCATTTGATTACAAAATCTGCCGGTAATGCATGTTAAAAAGGATGGCTCAAAGATAAACATAAATATCTACCAGGGTGAAACAAACAGATTTAATTCTTTCAGTGAATTTCCTTTCCACAGGGCAGTAAGTAAACTGTGCCATGGTTGCCTTAATGATAGGGCCTTGTGAGCTGGTTAAATAACTGCATTAATTCTGCTTATCCTCTTATTAAGATCTGCTATATTCAGCATGGATCTTGGATATTAGTTTTTTATCCAGTGTTTGAATTATAAAGATTCCTCTTGGAGCCTTTGTGACTCCTGGTATCACTGGGGAAGATGTTTTATAAAAGCTATGAGAAGGGAATACATTTAGGAAGAGAGGAGAGTGATCTGCTAATTTCCATAGCAGAATTACTGAAGGACAAGCATGAGCTTTGCTTATAGTGAAGAAGACCTATGAAAAACTGTGGTTTAGAGTGGAGATCAGCAAACATAACACCTGAAGATGGCAGAGAAATGGTCTAAGTCCCCACAAGCTTTCAGGAGAAGGCAAGGAGACTGAGGAGTTTAGCTGGAAAGAAGTGATAATTAAAGATACAGAGGTTAATGGAAAGTAGGATGAATATTGATGAGGTTTTGCCAAAGGTGGACAGTGTCGAACAATCTTCATTTGATTTTGTAACTAATTCTATGGACATTTTACGGGAAAATTTTGCTATATCAGTAATGCAGCTGGTGAAGTGTTAAGTAAGATATTATCAACCAAAATGGAATTTGGGAATTTGAAATAGAGTTGGGACAGGTTGGAAGAACCAGGCTGAAAAGAAGGTAATAGTAGCATTCTTAAAAAAAACCTGTTCATCTTTAATATTTCTGTGAAGGACCTTGGATTCAGCTGTAGGTGACTGCTAATGGTATTTGCTGATAACACAAAGAGGATATCTTAATAACAGAAGACAGCTGAGTAGTAACATAAGGGAAGAACTGGATGCCTGCAATATTTAGGAATTCAGTGATATGAAATGCAGGGTTGTAACAATGGGAGCAAGCTCTGTTAAGGTGGGAACTCGTCAGCTGGGTCAGCCAGTCAAGACAGACGGTGGTTAAAACTGAGTTCTCAATAGAAAGCATCTGGGAAAAAGAGCAGTATTCTCTTGATACTCACTGAGGCATCTCCAGCATGTGCAGAAAGGTGGTGATATTTCTGCCCAAGGTGTTGGTAGGGTATATTTTTGGATATCCTATGCAATTCATGTTCTGTGAAGTAGAATAAAAGTGGCACAAATGCAGAGGTGAACTACTAACTGGGATAAAAAGGTTGTGAATTGCTGAAGACATTGATTGATCCTGCCTTGTTTATCCTAGCACAATGAAGCCTGAGAGGCTTTGTGATTACTGTCTATATATATCAAAGGGGAATAAACACCAGGGACGGAAATGAACAGTTTAGGCTAAAGGCCAGTGTTCTCACAAGAGCAACACTTATACACTGCCTAAATAAATTCAATCTGGAAGTAATAGAAGGGCTCCCTCCATCAGAGCAGTGGTTTTCCATTAGTCTTACAGCTGGAAAAGTGGGAGTGAGAAAGGTGACTTCTTTTAAGATGAGCTCTATCTGCTTTTGAAAGAGGACAGAGATCATTAGCAGATTCCTGCCAGGCCCCCTTGTATGGGAGAATGTTGCAGCTGCTAACCTACTTTTTCAAAGGCAGCTGTGCATGGTCTTGTCCATGACACAAACTTTGTCATTGGAGGTGGGAGGGGAGGACTGCAGGGTGCAGTGCTCCTCTCCCTGTGAAGTTGCCTGAGGGAGTCCCGGTAGGATTCATGTCTTGAGGAATATGAGAATTTACAGCCTGGTAATGGGGAAGCAGATGCTGTTGCAGTATTTGTTCATGGCCCCACAGGCTACCAAGGTGTCAGAGAAATCTGTGTTAGGTGGACAAATCCTCCTGGTATGGGACCAACATGGCAGGAAGATAGTCCAAATTTGGCATAACTATAATTGGTATAATTTAGGATTTCTCATAAGAATGCTTTGGGTTTGTTAAAACTGGCTTGTGAGGAAAGCAGTAAGAATGAACAAGGAATAGCTCAGGGAAGGGTGCTCCTTGTAAATGATTCACAGTAATGCCCAAGGTGCCTTTTAGCAGAACATTGCCTTTGAGATCGAGTTGATTAACAAAGCTGGTTTAGTTGTGTTAGGCCAGAGCTAAAGGCCAGAAATACGTGAAGGATCATAAGCAGCCTAGTCTCTCTCTCTGGTGAGATGAAACAGTTGTAGAGGAGCTACTGCATGTGCAACAAACCTAGACCTGCACCAAACTGCAGTGGTGGGTGGCAATGACAGTGTAATAAGGATCCTTGGTGCTATATATGTATTTCATACACACCTTGCAAGGGAAATAAGAAAACTAGTTTTGCACATGAAGGCTTGGTGGAGAAAGAGGTGAAGGAAGTTCAGTCCATGCAAAAAGACTGAACAATCAAAGAAATACAATCAAAGGAAGTAGAAGAGGTGGTGCTGAGATGGTGAGAGGTACAGCAGAGAGGAATTTTGATGCTAAATAGAAATTTACTGTAAAAAAAACATTTGTGAGCACCACTGATATTGTTTGAAAATTGAGTCAAACTCAATGACTAATTGTATTTGAGGAAAATATGTAGGAAAACATCTTATCTTGATATTTTCTAACTTCATATTTCAGAAGCGTAGAAGCATAGAAAGTTTCAAAATAACTTTTATTTTCAAATGACATCTAATTTAAAATAATTTAAAAGACCAAAAATTAAAAAAAGAATGTTTAATTGGCTATGTTGAATATTAACTAGATGTTCAGGTTTTTTAATTAACTGAAAAACGGTATGTTCCTATTTAATTTTGTGCCCCACTATCTCATTTCCTGACTTGTTTTAATCACAACATCATTCAAACCAGAGCTGTAATTATGCCCAATTTCTGTTACTGGAATGTGCATCCTGAAGCTCTTAGTAGGTTCTGTGTTTCTTTTTGCTGTCCAGATAGCAGCAGTGATGAAAAAGGACTATTTCTTCATACTTTTTTCAAAGGCAATTATTTTTTACATAATTTTCAATTTAAACTTTGTTGGGTGGATTGTGTCATTGTAATCTGTTTGATGATGTTCCACAAATGAAGCAGATTCCCACCTTTGAAGAGTCAGAAAGTGTTGAATTTCTGCGAATGCTGCAAAACTCATTCTTCAGTGCAGCGTTCTTTGATTTCAGTATGGTCATTTTCCTTGCGTTCTTCAACAATATATGAATTATTCTACACCATATCTGATTAATGTTGAATATACAGAGTGAGGTACTATGGCAAACAATTCTGGTTGTCTTTTCTGCTGCTGCAGACTGACTTTGTAGCTCCGTTTCATGGAACAAAAATATCAGAACCACTTTGAGTTGTTTACAGGAGAGAAAATGGAAATTGCTTTGCTCTGAACTCAATAGCAAGTGATTCAAACGTAGGTGAGATTTAGTCAAATTTTGAAGCATCAGCAGTAAGAAAACAATTTTGCCAGCTACACCCTTAGACTAAAAAAAAAAATCTCATTTTACCTATTTAATTAAATAATTTGGATTTAATATTTATTAAATCCAAAGATTTAATATTTATATTAAATATTTATGCATTTCAGTGGAAAATGTGCAATGATGTGTAAAATTCTGTCTTACCGTGGAGTGATAGAGATGGCAGCCAGAAATTTCTTAAATAAACTCTGTCTCCCACCTACCTGCTCTGCTTTCCCTGATAGCAATTTGTATCCTTTTATTAAATTTTACTGTTACTCAAAAGTGGGATTTTCAGACTTGCTCTGCTAATTCATCACTGTTCCAAGCTTCTAGGCAGGACTAGACACCAGACTGCTAGAAATCTCTGCTTGTTCATTCTGGTAGACACTATTTCCTTGTTTTCCACATTAAATGTTAGAGTATCTCCTCATGCACAACCTTTTTTTTTTTTTTTTTTGTCTTTTATCTTTTTTTTAAAAATTCCTCCTATTCATTGCTTTTTAAGCTCTCTTTTCTTTCTTACCTCATTCCAGTTTTACATGTGCAAGAGGGTGAGTTTTGTAACAAGTGACTGAGGCATCAGCAGCAAGTGATACCAAACTGAGGAGTAGCTGGGCAGCTGGAGTCCCATAGCATGTTTTTCAGCAGGGGATTTGAATAGTTTAATACAATGATTCAAGTGTAATGAGTGTATGAACTAAAAGTAACTCTTTTTTAAAGAACTGGGGGGGGAGGGCTGGTTGAGAAGGGAAAGTCACAGACTTGTAGCTATTTCCTGATTACTGATAGATGTTTTCTTACATGAAGCAGACGTTTTATCTGGTTCAGCTCCTGTTTCTATGCTTCTTTATCCACTGAGTGGTTCTGTCAAATTTATATCACTCAGTTTTTAGAGACAAGGATGTCATGTGGGACAGTGTCAAATGCTTTGCACAAGTGCAGGTTAGAGAAGCAGTTGATGGGTTTGTCTAATTTAATCTGCTGCATCATTGAGGAAAGCCAGCCCTTAAATACAGGCAGTAGTTTTCCTTTTGATTTGTACGCTATCATGTGTTTATCCATACTATCAAAATTATATGTGTTATAAGGCATGTAACATAACCTATTTGCAAGTCATGATGTAAAAGGTAAATGCTTCACTTTGTGTGGTAACAGTTCAAACTTCTAGCTCTGACAATGCCCACTTCAGTTACATGCTACATTGACCGAGAGTTGCTTCATTAATGGCCTCTTTTATACTACTGAGCTCCTTTCCCAGCTGTCTGCTTTCCTTATGTGATTGATTAATGCTCTAGATGCAGGGACTAAAAGCACAGAATTGGGGGAAAATGTTGAAGAGTGTTGAACATTAATAACCTTCAGAACCACCATTCTCTCCTATTAAATATCCTCTGTCATTTTTATACAAGAATAGAGATGCAGGTTCAATAAACTCAGCTGAAATGTTCTCTGATGGAAAGGCACAAAAGACTTTTTTGAGCCTGTTTCTGCTCCCCCGTAAAATGAAACCTTAGAATGCCAACAACAGCTCAATAATGAAGCAAAGACATCTGGTCCCTGGTGACTCTGCATAGTACAGTACTACAATCAATTATGTTAAAATATTAATTGGACCCCAGCATTGTAGCCTGTCGTCTGATTTCCAAACTATATAAAGCAATTGGAGATGACTAAATTATAGATAAGCATTTCAGAAGAATAAGTTCAGGTCTTTTGGGCATTTATGTGGGTAGGTCTTGCAACATGACAGGAAAGGAATCCCACCTGTGTGGCTTCAAGACTATTAATAATCAAACTTCACCCAGTATTGTCCAATTTTTCTGTTTCTAGTCAGTCTGGTCTTTGTAGTATCAATTTTATGGCCACACTACTTCTGCCTACTGAGAATCTGAGGGGTAAGGAAGTGAATCTGAGGAGTTCCTTCCCAGCCCATTCATGCTGAACCCATGTAAATCTCTGTGCTTCAGTCCGTTTGTTCTTTGTTTGTGCCAATACATTAGTTTGGGAGATCCTGTTATAAATAACCTGGGCCATTTGTGAAAGAGAGATAGCAAAATTTTTTAATGTTTGTTAATCTAGACAATTTCCATGTTTTGGTTTTTATTTTGTCCTTACAGGTCTGTTAGCACAGCTGAGAGAATTGTAGATTTTGATCAGGGAGCAGAAACAAACACCTGGCATGTAAAAGAGGACTTTAAACTAGTTTTGCCATGGAGAAAATTATGATAGAATGATGTACTGTGAAATGACACCTAAGGTTCACATTCTACCAGGAAGCTTATTTACTAATTAACAGTAAGTCTGCAGCATGAGTAAAGTCACAGCGAACACTCTCGAGCAGCACACCTTAATGCCATTACTTTTAGTGGCATTCATTTGTGATTACTCCAGCTGAAGGTAATGAGGATGTATAAGAATGTTTATGTAGGGGCGCTCTAAATACAGAGGGAGGTTGTAACTTCTCCATGGCTGAGGGCATGTAAATGCTGATTAAATTGAACATTTGCTGGGTGTGGTTTGTATTGTTGAACTTTGTGTAGCTGATCATGCCCAGGCTGAGCTGGAGGAACTTCAATGACTTTTGAAGGTTCTGTCAAATTGTGATTTTTATGATTCAGTGACACACAAAATCTCTATTGCTCCCACTGGAGCAGTGAATTCTCAGCATCATGGAAAAGCCAAAGTCAGCATATGCTGAATTACAGCTGCAGAATTAATCAGTGTTCTTGCAAACCTGGGTAAAAGTGAATGGAAGGGAGGAAAGCTAAAGGGATACGGATTCAGGCTCGTGTGCATACATTCTCCTTCAGAGGAGTGCTGTTTTTCTTCGAACAGTGGAATCTATTTGCAAAAAAGACTGCAGGGAGGCAGGGCTTGTGCTTCACTACACAGGGAAGAAATGCCACGTGTCACTTCTGCCCTAAGCAAGTAGACATGCTTCAGTTTTCACTGGTGTTACTGGTAATGCACAATTAATGCTAGGTACCATTGTAAATGAGACCTGTTTCTCATTCTGGGTGAGGTTTCATTGGCTCCTTGCACTCCAGAAGAAAATCTGCTCTCTGCCTTTAGTAATCAAACTCATTAAAGAGTGAACAGTCCTTTTGTGTTTATGAAGTTCCTTTTCCTTCTCCTTTCCCTTGGAGGCTGTGCAGAGAAGAAGGGCTGTTTCACCACAGGGGGTCCTGCCTCAGAGCTCTGCTGTTGCAAGTCTTCTGTCACATTGTCAGGCTTTGATGACTCAGGCATTAAAAAAAAAAAAAAAAAAACACATAAAAAACCAACTACCCCTCTTTCTGAACTAAAATAGCTGAAGAGCAAATTTTTTAAAGCAAATTTTAATACAGTTTATTAAGTTGTATTTTATTTCTGAAAGATGTTAATGGGACTCATGGTTTTGCTGCTTGAACTGAAGCTATTTGGATGTTTAATTATTTTTTAAACAAAAATCCAGTGCTGTTGGAGTCTATTTAAGATCTTTGATAGATTAAAGAAAAGTTTAAATATTCAATAGATTTTAAATGAGCTTTAAATCTTTTGTAGTTTAGGGTTGTTAAGGGCAGTGTTTCTCTGCTGAGTTCTTTAGTGCATCAGAAAATGGTTCATGAAAGAAGTGAAAAAAATCTTAAAAATCTTAAACAGAAATCTGCACACTTTTCTGTTTTATAAGAGGAAGAAAACAGAGCAGAGAAAATAGAGGCAATAAAATACTTGTCAAAGCTGAGCCTAGGTTTTACTGGCTTGCAAATGAAAATCACTAAGCAGTGCTATGTGAGAAAGTACATGGCTCCTCAAAGAAAAATGACTGGAAACAGTGATGTATGGCAAGTTTTCATGTGTGATGTAAGCCATAATGATACCTAAGGCATGCCCAAATTATTAGTACCTCTGTCTGACCTAGTAAGGGACCACCTGGAGTTAAAAGCTTTGGTCTGAAAAGAAATATGGTCACATTAAATATCTTTGCATGACATTGCATTGCCCTGCATATGCAGGTGCCTGCTGCCCTAATCTCCTTCACTCTGTCCCTTCTCATGCACACTTTTTGACAGGTTGGAAAGCTGGGTAACCTGAGTGGTGGGGTGGATCTGGTCACTGAGACTGAGGTGCATCAGTGGTGGGCTGGGACTGGACTACAGCCCTTTCCACAAAGTTCTTTCACATTGCGTGCTGTCATATCACTTCATCCTCATGTTCTCATTCTCTCCTGGGAGGGAGGAGCAGCAGTCTGGTACTTCCTAGTTCTCAGTCAGTGTAAATAAATGATACCTTTCATGTATTCCTTCAAGACAGAAAATTTTTCACCAAGATTACTGCTCTCAGTACATATCAAACCCAGGTAGCATGCAGTTCCCCTACTTCCCCACCACTCTTCAAGCCTCTCAGACCTGTTCCTTTCCCCTCCCTGCTCTCTCCTGCATCCAGCCAGCCTCTACTGCTGGGGACATGAAAACAGGAGTTGACTTCAGATGCAGGTTTTTGAGGCAGTTCTGCACGGACCTAGGTCACTGAAGCTACCACAGGATGGAAACGATACCGCAGATATTGGGACAAAAGGGGGAGACTCTCTTCTTGCACACGTTTTGCTGATAAGCACACATTGGCTCTAGGCTAAGGCAAGCAGCACCTTTATGTGTGTGGATCAGTGTTATAGTGTCTTTTGGAGCCCTTAGGAGTTAGAAGTGATTCCTTCAAAGACTGTGGCTGCAACGGCTGGACTGCACAGCTAAGGGATTCACTGACTCAGTAAGCTGAAGGGCTGCAATTCAGCATCTTTCAGCTTTCCAGCTGCCTGGCTCTGAGTTTACAGCATGTTAACATTGGAGTTTTCATCCTGTATGCCTCACCATTTAGTTATGGTGCTGAAACCTCACAACATGTCTGAGGCCAGTAGGACTGCTGATGGACATATCCAGCTTTCACTGCATTACTTACAGCAGGGGCAGCTGAGCCACAGGAAAGATAGAAAGCTTGATGTTGCCCTCAGGAAAGCTAGGGCCATTCCTACATGCAGATTCAATAGTGGCATTTCTGTCATCGTTATTGCCAGCATGACACTGTTTTATTAGGAAGAATCATTACGCTAGCACAATGAGAGCTAAGGATGTAGTTACCGCATGACTGTAATTAGTGGGATAACAACAGAAATACTAACCTTGAGAATCTACAAGTGTTGTCTGTACTGACATGGCTGGACTGTCCTCAGCCCTTGAGACCTGAACCATTGGTGCCAGGCCTCTAATGAGACCCTTAAACACAAACATCAACATCCACCCTAGCAGAGCCAGGACTAGCCTAACACAAAGGCAGTGATGCTCTCAGGATGTGCAGGCTGAGAGGCTTGAGTATGCTCACTCACAAAATCATAAAATCATGGAATAGTTAGGGTTGGAAAGGAACTTAAGATCACGTAGTTCCAAGTCCCCTGCTATGGGCAGGGACACCTCCCACTAAACCATATCGCCTAAGGCTATGTCCAACCTGGCCTTGAACACCGCCAGCGATGGAGCATTCACAACTTCCCTGGGCAACCCATTCCA
>JAOEHY010007940.1:0-14667 GCA_025447955.1 Psilopsiagon aurifrons
GGCACAGCCACTGCAGGCACAGCTCACACTCACACCTCGTACCGAGGAGGTATATTGGCATCAGAGGAGCCAGAGCTGGTGGTGGCCCTTGTACTGGTAATGTCAGGACTGTGACTTCCCTCTTGGCTCCTCAGGGTAGAAGTCCAGGATCATCCATGCCATGTTTCATAGAATCACAGAACAGTTTGGGTTGGAAGGAACCTTAAAGATCGTCTAGTTCCAATTCCCTGTTAGAGGTAGTTCATTAAAACATGATTGGTCAAGAAGCCAAAGGGGAAGCATCCAGCAGGTTAAACATCTGCCTAATTGGAAGCAAATAAGATCAGTTTTTTTGGGAGAGGCTTGCAACTAGTCCTGGAAGCTGACTGTAGCAGGACAATGCTTTGGGAACAGAGGCAGCCAAGGACAGAGATTGTGGAAGCTCTCCCCTACCACGGAAACCACACAGCAGATTTTCTCTTTTATGTTGCTTATTACGCCACTGACCCTAACCTGTTTAGTAAATGACAAATTGTTCTGCACTCGAAATAATTTCCCATGAATGACTTTTGTTTGTTTTCTTCTCTTAAAAGTTACTTTGGTTTGGGGGAACTTTGTTGCTGTATTCCAGAAATCAGGCTGAGAATTTCCCTTCTAGAACAGAGTGTGCACAGATGTTGGCAAGACAGATTAGGATCTCACCAAGCACTCTTGCAACCAGATTGATCAACACAATGGGCAAGTAGGATATGAATGCAGATCTCAGATAAGACATGCAAAATACAAGAACAGTGAAGCACAGAAAGGGGATGGTTAAGCATTCTTGGATGCTCTGGGCAGGGGCAGCAGCTCCTTTGCATGCTATACGGTGTTAATAAAGCCTCAAGAAGCCATACCATTGCTTTAATTGCAAAACCAAGTGTGGCACAGATCAGATGGAGTTTGTACTTTATTTCACCACTTCAGTTTTGCTGGGAACGCATTTTGAGGTAACTGCTAGGGTTCAACTATTCCTTACCTTGAAGCTTTTCTTGGCAGACAACACCTCATTTGGGTTGCCATGGCCAGCTCCACATTATACTCTTAAGAGTATTTGTAGAACAGAAGGCGATGGCACCTATTTGTGCAGAGCTGCTGCAGTACATGGACCCGGTGTGCTCACAGGAGGCAACAGACATGGAAAAGGGATTTGGGGACCAGGTGAGTTGGTCTGTCATTGGGCCCATACACCTGACCACACCAGGTAGCACTGTGGAGGCACCAAAGGGGACGTGTTAGGGCACAGCACGCTCATACTTCGCCCAGAGCTGGAACATGGGCATCGTACCCTGCAGTTCAGAAAGGCATCTAAGGACTAATGAAAGCAACAGCTTTTCAGACCTGTTAACTCAGATACTGGACACAGAGTTAGGAAGTCTGAAGTAATATATCGGGCAAAAAACTCCATTAACTAAAGCTGAGTTAAAATACCACTGTTAACCACTATCCAAGTTTGACACAAAACCTCTTTGGCTCCCTGGTTCTAGCAATTTTATCAACATTTGATCTCCTTTGACATCAGAGCTGGCTTCTGTCTCTAGCTCATTTTGTCTAGACTCAGTGTTTACATTAGACTTACCCAGATTGGCACTGTTTGCTTGGCAACCTCCTTGTGTGCGCGTGTATATGCTTATAGCAGCTTTGTTTACGCAGTTTCCCACTGAGTTTGTGACCAAAAATAAACACAGAATTAAATGTGAGCAATACTCAGTGGGACACTAAATGCATTTTATAGGCTTTGCCTCTGAAGCAAAAGGATATGAACTGATTTTCAGGCATCTACAAAGAGCCATAATCAAACCCAGATCATCAGACAAGAGCGATTGTTCGGGTGAGCTAATTTTCTTCTGCTTTTCACCATTGGAACAATTACTGAAACCTCAGTCATGTTCAATATGTAAAGTGGCAGCAAAACCTAAGCCTCAAAAAAAAATCTTCAAGACAGCTTTTTCTGTGTATAAATACACCAGACCAGGACCAGGAAGAGCCAGTGAAGAGCTGAAGAATCCAATGGACTTTCTAGTCAAGTTCTAGTCACGTTCTAGTCAAGTTAGCTATTAAGATACTGTGCAGCCCTGGGTTCTTCTAAGTGCCTTTTCCTGGTCATGTTCCCATGACACATGCTGGCTGCAGCTTGGCTGTTCACATCTTGAAAATGAGACTTCATTTGGATGGAAGTTCGTCTAGTCAAAAGGAAACCCCAGTGAACAGAGGCAACAGGTTTGCTGCTGAATCTGACATTGTGTTGAATGGATTTTGCTTTCAGAACACAGGAAAAATACAGAAGAACACTTAGTTTACTTAGTAAAGCAGTTGTTTTCACTGGGGCTGAGCTTTCTGTGATAGCACCAAATGCTTGAAAGGGTAGTGCTTGCAGCAGATCCCCATCATTCCTGGGATGCTCTGCAGAGTTCTTATTGATTTCTCAGACACATTTGTCCTAGCCATCAGTTGCACATGACTTCCCTGGCTGATGGCAGATCTCCAGCAAGACAGCCTGAATGGCACACACAAGTTACGTGTGTATTCATGGCTGCAAAAAAGCATCTCCTGAGCCAATATAATGAGTACAAGACACAGCTGAGCTGATACAAAGTAATGCATGGATGTCAATTTTCAGCTAATAGTGAAGTGTCAGGACACAACTGTTTGGCAAGCCCTTTGCCCTTTATGTGTCCAAACCAGTGTGTCAATGCCTTTGTACAGCAAAGGGCTCTGGATGTTACAGGAAGCATTCCACGTTGCTTTTTGTTAGCTCCAAAAAAACCCTTGCAAAACCCTCAGAAATTAGAAGTGAATCACAGGTCATTTCTATTGCAAAATCTCAGCGATAACCCTTGACCATTCAAATCTTCTCTTTCACATGTAATCACATCTTACGAGCTGTGGTGTGATGTTCCACTTATGTGCATGGAGTAAGAAACGATGACTCACACCTTTTCCCAGTTGTTGTACAGACAGCCTTTCCTATGTAACACTGTGATAGATATCTGATTACGATGATAAGAGGTTCATGTATGTTTTACCTCCTTGTGTAATTTCCAGCCCACATTCTGGACATAAAACAACTAGAAACCCCCAGCTTGTCCAGTTGGTCATAAAATAAAGCATATTATGGGCATCAGCGGAAAAAGTATAAGCCAAGTTTGTTAGAAGCATAAACTTCTAAACCTATAAAAGTCATTTAATGTCAAAATTAATGTGCAGACCCTGGAGAAAACCTTGCTGGTGTCCAGATATGCAGAATAACTGAATAAATTTGCTAGGATCTTCATGCAGTCTTACATCTAGAGCTGCCTGAAGCAGAATCTGTTAATGCAGATAGGGAAATCTCAGGCTCCTGAGGGGACAGGCAGCTGACCCTCACTGCTTGTGAGCTCATGGACTGCTTTTCTATGGCACTAAAGTATTTACTTCATAGGCATCAATTAAGATTCAAAATAAGGTGGGAAAATAATTCTTCACAATCAGATTGGAAGCAGGCAGAGCTGACAAGTGATTTTACAATGGAAACCTGACAGTTGTTGCACACAGAATGCCTCCTCTATTCACTTGACCATTAATTTGAGGGATTAGAGGGAGCTTAGGGGAAATGAGGAAGTCTGGTAGGTTAAGCATGACAATTCCAAGAACAGCTATTCCCCAGATTACCTATTTTAGGCTAGCTGGGCTTCCCAGGAAGCCCTGAGAGAGTTTCCTAGCCATGATGAGCAGTCACCTTGCCTGCACAGCAAAGCATGGAGCTATTCATGTCCCACCTTACCGCTACAACAAGCTCTTCCAGAAACCTCCCTTGGAGATTTCTGATGGAGATAAGCAGCAGTATTTCTTGAGTGAGGGCCACAGTGTTTGTACAAGAGCAATCATCACACCGATCTCCTGTGGCAATGAGGTCCACAAGCTAACTATAGGATGCCTGAAGAGCTATTTCCTGGTATTCTTTCACTTTCCACCAGCTGCTGTTGTTACGATTTAACTCATTATTAGTTTCAAGTATGATGCAGCATTTGTTGTTCTTATTAAGGGAAAATAAAGCAATGAAGCAGTTGTTCTTATTAAGGGAAAATAACAGTCTGTCTGGCCTCCACTTGGACTAAAGCTCATTTCTCCCTGGGGAGTTTTCAGCGTTAGCCCATCTCCGACAGCAAAAGCTGTGATATTAGCACCCTCCAAAGCACTGGATTACTGTAACAGTGGAAACTGGGTAGTGAAGCAAAACTCACAGGGTTTCCCATGGGAACTTCTTCATACCGATAGCCAACAGGATGGTCACTTCTGAGTGCAAGAAATGCTAGTAAAATAAATACACGCTCCGAACTTGCTGGGCTCTAGATCTTCCGGCTAAATTTGATTACTACTTAAGAGATTTAGAAAGCAAGATGCTCTCTGCCTTATAAGAGTTTATTCACAATGTCAGCTAAAAGTGACAGACACTGCTGTAATTCAAACCAGAGGGTGGGGGAAAAAGGAGTTCTGAAAGCTTGGCTTAGGCTGGAGACCAGAGCAGAAGTTGATGGAAGAGCAGCATTTTTGAGGGAAAGGCGAATTGAAGGAATGAAGTTTTGAAATTCCTGCCTTTCCTGCCTCCCCAGCAAGCAGGAGAAGCTAACGTTCACTGGCTTCACATGGAACAAAGCAGAGCTTGAAGGTTTAAGCTTCAGTGCTCCCACTGGCTGTGCCTAGATGGCTGCTTAGCCTGAGGTCCTGCTTTTGTGTACAGACCAAAAAGGCTCTGGCTTGCTCAAAGGTGAGCCTGGTTTGTAAAAAAAAGGCTCTCCAAAAGCACTGGACCATGCTGATGGATTCAACATTGGAGTATCAGAAGGAGCAAGGCTTGAGTGCTGAGAAGAGCATCTCCAGGTCACGGGAAAAGCAAATAGCTGCTGCACACTGGTTCTCATAAGCAGTGAGTTAAACCACCTGCGGATCCGCTCAGCACTGCCCCTTCTGCTGACCTTTCTGACTGGTGCAATCTCTCTTCCAAAACGTGCACATCTTGTGCCTACTGCACATGGCTAAATTATGAGTGGGAATGAATTTTCCAAGCAGACACTGACATCCCAGCTGATGAGACAACCCAGCCTGTGAGCGACCATCACAACAAAGAAGTGAGAGGAAAACATACTCTCCCTCCTGCATGGGATCTGCTGAGCCACACAGCTCTGCACCAAATCCCACATAAGTCTTCCAGAAAGCCTCAAATAATTAACAGCATGAAGCTAACCGTATGTCAAACATTTCAAGGCATATATCCAAACTGAAAATGAGTATCTGTTAGAATTTTACTTAGAGAAGAAAAACAACAGAGATTTTTTTATTCATGTTCTAACATATTTCCTTACCTATCTCTCTACCCAAGAACTTTCACAGCTCAGTATCCCAGTCTGGGTTCAACACCATCCCATGTGTATCCCATTCACCCATCCTTAGCTTCAAATCAACCTTGAAACAAGAAAAAGTAGGGGAGGCTCTCAGCATTATCATATAGATGGAACAGAAGTGGGAACAATCATCTTATGATTTCCTTCCATCTGGTAAAATGTAAGAGAGTAAGAGAATACCCAGAGATGTGCCCTACCATGCAGGACTCAGAGAAAAGGTTGGTGAAAGCCTGCGCATCACTGAGCCTGTGCCTTGTTGCCCTTAGATTTCCAATAGAAGCTCCAACAACTACAACCAAAGAGTAACAAGAATCTCATGCCAC
Source organism: Psilopsiagon aurifrons (assembly GCA_025447955.1). NCBI lineage: Eukaryota > Metazoa > Chordata > Aves > Psittaciformes > Psittacidae > Psilopsiagon > Psilopsiagon aurifrons. Next base: position 5,723 of record JAOEHY010007940.1, read on the forward strand.
AGCATAGAAAAAGAAAGAAGCCTGTTGGACATAAGCATCCACCAATATTAACTAATAATCTTAAGAGAGTTGGGTCAAGATTTCAATCACAGTCCCAGGAAATGGATGAACTGGGGATCCTAGACCTCCATGTGAAGGAGTTGCATGGAGGTCTTAGACATTCAGTCTCAAGACTGGAGATTTGCATTGACTTGTGGGTCCAATGTGCCCAACCTCAGATATTTAATGACATCAGATGAAGACTGGGAATTTGTGTCTTGGTCAACAAAAGGGCTCATGCTTTTGGAACATTTCTTCCAGTTTTCTATGTGGGATGAGACAATGGGCAACCTGATTAACCTGCCATCAGAAATGCCTGTATTAAGACTCTCTGTAATAGTCAGGCAGTGAGCATGGATTGGTACACAGCTATGAAACCAGAACATGTTGTTTCTCAGAGTTTAACCTGTCAGCCCTGGCATCAGCTCAGCCCTGACACCACATTTCAACTGCTCTTCAGCATGCAAACTGCAGGACCTAAAGGCTGGCACTCGTACATGGCTTCATGTCTTTTATTGTAAAGGTCTGACTCCTTTTCCTGAAGCTTTTAAGTATGGCCCTTTGAGCATAATTAAATGAGACAGAAGCAAAAAACAAGAGGCCTCTGCTTTGAAAAGAGACGTGACACTTGCTGATTGTTAACCGCAAAACATGGAACTCTTTTCTTTCTTCTTTTTTTAGTTTTTCCTTAGTGTTAACTCCTCATTTTTATTTCCTTTGAAGTAGTTTGATGTTACCAGAGCCTAAAACCCCAAAATGTCTTCAGCAGCATGTTGGGGCATCACTCCTTCAGGGAGCGGAGCCACCAAGTAGCCCCTGGGATAACGCCTGCATCCTGACAGTTTTACTGTCATCACAGCACCATCAGGCAAGCAGAAGGCTTGTTTTTACCTGCACCAAACACTTTGTTTACATTTTAACTTCCTATAACTACCATCCACCTGCCATACCACACTGTTACCCGCAGGCTGCAGCAGAATTTCCCTCAACCATATGTATACGACACTTCCTACAGTCTTATAGCAGTGACGACGAGTATGGTCAGCCCCATCTACAGCAACTGCAACAGACTTTTCAGACCATAACTGCAAAGTCTTTGGGGGTTAAATATCTCTGCAGATGGACTCATCTGTCACCTATATGAGAACTGAGATTTGCAGTGCTTATTGTCAATAATTACCTACTTAAAGCAAATATGTCATTATAAGGACGAGGTGGATTCTAATGACTGGCCTTTGTCATCTCCTCCCCAGCCCAAGCATGAACCTGTTGCATCCTCTTGCCCAACTCAGGCATGACCCTTGTCCTAAATTAGTTTCTCTACCCAGTCTCTGGTGTGTCTCTGAGTCATGCTGAGCAACTAGAAAGAAACAAACCAACCTTGGCTTCTATGATGGAGAATTCTACATGCCCCATCCATAAATCAAATCCTTATTAGCTATCTTGTGGTTAAGTACTTTCACCATTAAAATCTGTAATTGTGTTTCTAGCACAGATCTGTCTGGATATCGTTACAGCCACTGTAACTTGTCATGTCTCCTTTAGGTATACAAAGAAGACCCCATTCCCAAATTCATTTTCTTCTAATTTCAATTTGATCAGACATTGGTTTTTAATTAAAATTTAAAAAGTTTGGGTAGTCTTTAATGGCAACAGGGGGAAAAAGCACATTTCCATACTACTGCTTTGTCCTCAGCAATGCCCAATCCTAAGGCGAATAGTGATGCTATAACAGCATGGGAATTGTACAAAAGCGTGAGCCAGTATCCATCTACTCTTCTGACTCAAAGAGTCACCATTTCCTTAACTCTGAAAGCATCATAAAATGAAACATTTCTTGGATATTCTCTGACACATGAGCAACAGTTTCTCAAAGTCAGTGGGAGCCTTTCCACCTCCATTAGTGGGCGTTTTATCAAGTTCTGCTTTTGTAAGTGCTTTTTAGCTGGGCTAAGATCTCCAAATCCTACAATAATTTGAACTTTACTGCCTGTGTAAGAGAAAAAGCAGCCAAAAAAATCCCACAAATAAATGTATGGAAAAGAAATAGTAAAGCAAGGTTTCCCCAAACAGTATTTAGTGATAACAATGCAGCTTTGTGACTGCTTTCATATTTTTTTATGTATTTCCAAGACAAAACCAAAGGGAAATATATGATTTCTCCAAATTTCTGCCAAAAAGGCAGTTCCCAGAGTATACATTTAATGACAGCACCACAGGAAGACAATTTTTCCCATCCTAAGTTCCCTGCCCACTGCAAAAAGGACATCAACAGGAAGAAATCCCATACAAGGGGCGGGTGTAAGGACACGTCTGGTTAAAGTGAAATAATTCTTTCTAGCTGAGATGGTTTGAAAGGACTCTGGTGAGCAGTGTGTCATCTACTGGAGATTGCCCAAATCTGAGGTCTCAATGGGGCTCAATGAAATAGACCGTTCCCTCATTAGGCTGATAGGAGAGTGCCAAATACCTGTCCCCAGAGGATTTTCTCATACCTGATGAGATCATGGTCTTTTGGGGATGATCCCCTGCTTCCAGGCTGGAAATGGAGAGTTTTATTTCTTTGGAAGGAGAATTTACAGAAGAGCAGGTTATCTGGGCCTTTGGCCATCATGCAAAGCCAAGCTCAAGCTGCCAATGTAGCATTCCATGGAAAGTGGCAGTGATCCCTGTTACAATGGGAGATTAAAAGGTGATCTGAAATGAAGGAAGGACCACCCCGATGCAGCACTTCCAGTTATACTAAAGGAGAAATGTATGCTATAAGCAGTGTAATACATGTAAACTTCATTTGTACCTAAACCAGGCTTCAAAAACTTACTGGTGGAGAAGAAACACCAACAAATCAAATGTGGCAGAGGATAAAGGAAGGATTTGAGAGGGATCGGAACAAGAAGGCAGGCTCCTATGGAAGCCCAGACAGAGCACAGCCATCCATGAGCTCACAGGAACATCTTCCCAGGAAGGGAGGACTTAAAGAGCCAAATAAGTCCACGAAATTCACACAGGGCCTTCAGTGATGGAAGAAACACTATGCCTGAAGAGACACATTCCCCAATCAAGACCACAAAAGCCCTTAAAATTATCAGGTGAGTTGGTTTAGATTCTCTGGCAGGATTTCTGCAGTGCAGCAAGATGCACGGTGTGGTGGGCTCTGATAAATCACATGCCACTGGCTGCATTGCTGATGCAGAGGAATGAGATCCACCAGGACCAGTCAGCAACTTTCCAGGACAGAAATCAGATTGAGTTGTGAAGCTGTGACACCAAGTGCCTGACCAAGACTTGACCTTGGCAATGACCTCTTCATGGTGTTGGAGAGAGGGAAGCTACCGGGAATTGTGTTCTTGATGGAGATTTCCTGGGGGGAAATTGGAGAAATCACTCTATTATCTTGGTGGAGCCCACTTATTCCTGGATGGACTTCCTCACTAGTTGCTATTTCTGACCTGCTTTTGGCTAAGCTCTGCATGATTGCTGTCTAAGTCAGAGCCTTAAAATGAGTGATCACAACTTGACTCACTTTAAGTAAAATGATGACTTTTAATATCAAAAAGAAGTAGAACTGGAGGAGTCAGGGAGGTTGAGGGCTCAGTGACTGCTATGATAAAGGGGGCTGGAATTTCTATTAGGAAACACGCAAAATAATGCCTTCAAATATATCTCCTTGCGAAAGAGGAAAGGTCTCCTCACTCACCTATATGGATACCTTAAGGTGGCAAAATAGGAATCATATCATCTGTGCAAAAAAGGATGCAAAAGCAACAAAGGAAGCATCTTAGAGCTGAGGAGAGCAGAGATAAAAAAAGAGCAATCGAAGTGAACTTAGCTGGGCTTTTTAATAAGGGAAAAAGCCTCAGATGTTTTCTAGCCCCAAATATGAAGAGGGAAAAGGTGTTGTGGTGCACTGAAAATGGAGCAGAAATAGGAGAACTGAAGATTACTTCAGCCATCCTGCCGCCCTCCCTATGGTGCTCAGTGAAGAGCTGCTGCAGAGTGTGGGGCAAAGGCAGGGGGGCAAATAAGAAGGTGATGGGGAGAGGATGGAGCTGGGAGGGAGTCACAGCCATAGCATTACATGGGAAAGCCCAGAGGAACAGGGAAATCTCCATCCATGAGAAACTGCAAGTCAGAAGCATGGATCTGTAACCCAACAACTGCAATCAGGGAAAGGAGCAAGGAGAAAAACACAGTTTGGGCAATGGGAGGCCACTGATGCTGAACTGACAATGTGGGGAGGTTCCAAAAACAGTATGTGCAAGAAAAACTAAGACATTGTGAATGTCTACTGCCCCCACTCTTGTTTCTTCCAAGAAATGGGTCCCGGCTCCCGTCTGGCAGGACATGAGTCATTTTGACCACCCTCAGTGAAAGTCAATCATGTCCATGTGGGAAGAAGAAAGCCCTTGGCACATGCTACGGATGTTGCCTTCCTGGGCATCGTCTGGGTAACATACTTCCACAAGACGGAGCTGCCATTCATTTTTTGGCAAATGACTAATAATGACTTGCAAAACTTGCTACTGTGCTTTTCATCACAGCTGCTCTGGGGATATGGTTCTGGCACACGAAACACTGCTACCATCGTGACAAAAGCAATTATACTAGTAAAAAAAGCAGGCCAAAAAGATATAAGGTTATTGTCAGAGTGAGGGCAGGGGAATTACTGCGATGACTTGTCCACAAAATAGCTTAAGAGAGTTGATTTCTTATCATGACATCATGAGTTATGCTGCCTCAATTATGATGAGTGATAATCATGACAAAAACTGCTCTAGCCATGGCCTTGGGAGATGAAAACTGTGGGGAGGAATTAGCAGGGGGTGGGGAAAAAGAAGAAGAAATACTATTAAGTCACAGGCAACAGAATGAAAAGCTTCAGTACACACTAAGCCAATAGAGATGGGTTTCAATTATAGTTTTTGAGTGGAGCAGAAGGAAAAATAACTCCACAAGAGCAAGACAAGGATTACTTTATAGTGTGTACCTATATGAAGGCAGGCTCCCTGAGGGAGGATTAGGGCTCAAAGGAGTCCCGACATGGCAAACAACCCAGAAAAGGTGCATGGCCCCCAGGCAGAGGGAGCATTTAGATTGGAGCTCGGCATCCTCAAGATGCTGTGCATCTTCATTGTATGGCACTTTTTGTAATGCCACCTAATGTTGCTATAAAATTAGAGGATTTCTACACCTCCTGAAGTGCTCAGAATTCCACAGTTCTCTCTGTCAGAATTCTGTCCTTTTCCTCCTAAATTTCCTTATTGTAAAGCTATACCTGGACATTGGATGTTCTCCCCGCATGCTCCACTCGTAGGATGCTGCAGAGCTGTAATACCCCCAGGACCTCCCTTTTGTATGGATAACCAAGGCAGCATCTCTCAATTCCTTCACATCAAATGGTCCATCCTCTCCCAGGGGCTCTGGGGGCTGCTGAGAATATTCCAGGTGGAAAATCTGATCCCCCAAGGCTACCTCTGCCCTGGAATTAGGGAGTAGCTGGGTGGTGAGAAACCCACCTCTGAGGAAAGGGCTAAAAACAAACAAAGCCACATGAGAGCCAAGGAAAGCTGGAAGTAACGAGATGGTTTGTGTAAACTAAATTGAGCAAGTTCCATGCAGAAGGCTCAAGTTACATTTTGAGGGCAGGGAGAGGCAAACTCAGGCACCAACAGCAGCAGTTTCAAAGCAATTCAAAGACGATTTCTTCCCCACTGCCCCTGTGCCACCCTCCACCACCTGGAAAAGTCGGGCAAACAGATCCTTTCAGGTACACTAAGGTGAAGAAAAAGAGCAAAATATCTAAGCTGTCACTTATAGGCTGTTGGAAAGAGTATTGGTGCCGGGCACACCAATGGATGTTTGCTGCCTCAGCATATGTACAGGGCTAAGGCACGGCTGCGCTCCCCCACAGACCACCCAGCACTGCAGGTCAGTGCTCACATCCCGTGCTTATTCTCCCTCCGGTATCTTTGGGACACCCCAGCGTGGAGAGGGACCAAGAGCAATTGTTTGAAGGCCACACAAACATAAACAGTTGCAGGTTTAGAAAACAGGAGATAGAGATTTGTGCGACAGAGCTGTCGCTCTTGAGAGCGAGACACAACTATAAAGTCAAACTGAAAAACCTGTCTGGCTCAGGAGCATGGAAAATGTGCTGAGGGCAGGAGTCACGGAACATGGTAAGATGTTTATCAGCCCTGGGGTTTGCACTTTTGAAAATGAAATTGGAACTGAGAGCTAGGAAGAGGGAGAGAGAAAACAGGGGCTCCTCACTTCTTGGGTTGCCATTTCAAAAGCATGAAACAGATACAGCAATAGTGTGGCAGAGATTTAAAAGGAGCCTGCGGTTTGCTCTTCTGACTACTCCCAAAGAAGATTCAGATGTGATAACGATGGGGGAAAAAGGGATAGACCCTCTCCCACCCAAAAGCTCCTATGGCAAGGCGGTTGGAACTGGATGATCTTAGGGTACTTTGCAACCCTAACTATTCTATCATTCTAATATTAAGCCTAACATAGTCAGCTCTCAGCCTGAGAACAGTGTGATCAAGCGCATTTCTGCAGCACTTGGAGAAATGGGATATCGCTCCTCTCTCTGCTCTCAGCAACACCTTAAAAAATGCCTTTTGTGTAGGATTAAAACTAAACCCAAATGCTGCTGCCTGTCCAGATCCAGAGGAGATGACAGCCAAGAGGTTTGGGTGAAGTCAGGAAAAGTTCGCATACAACACTTGTGTGTGGTAGAGTGATGTAACCCCTTAGGTAGCTCCCAGTGTTCTGAGGTTAGCTGGCCATTTACTTTTCCATTAAAAACCTGGCAAGCTTCACACAAGTATTGCAACACCTGATTTCCGTAGGGCAGAGAGGATGCTGACCCACAGGCTGCCCCTGCACCCCGCTCCCCCGGGTGTACAGGCGCTGCTCTAAATGTCAAGAGCCAGAAGCCACTCACTCCTGGAAGAAATGACTCAACACACGGACCAGACACATTCCAGCGTGCAGGAAAACAGCTGAAATGCTGAGTGGTCTTGCAACATCCAGCCACTTGACAGAGTGAAGCAATCACCCACATGAGCTGGTTCTCAGCTCAATTAAGCCCAAGTCTGTCTGCAAAGCACAAGAGTCACCAGGATCGGATTTGTTCCTCCACGGATTATGGAGAATCCAAACCCAGAGTAAGGTGGACATCAGCGCCTCTTCCCACCCATTATCTCAGTGCGGGCAGTGGGCTGTGTGTTGGGCATTCCTAAAACACAGAAAGAGCCTCCTCCTGCTGTGCGCAGAGAGAAGCATCCAAGCTTCCCTTTGCAGGGATGCAAAACTGCTACCCTGGGAGGAGGAAGCACCTCCTTAACCTACATCCTTCACACTCAGAAACAATGGCATGGATATGTTTGCATTTTTTGCACTTCAACAGTTCTGTTACATTTGGATGCATTGCTTTTCTTTAGCAAGCCTGGGAAATGTTTGTGCTCTAGAGAAAATATTGAAGAATACAAAACAAAATCAACCAAAAAACCCCAAACAGCAGACGTGAGTGCACGTTTTCAGTGGCAACAAGGGTGGTTTATCAAAGCTTCTAAAGCAAAACCTCTGTAGTTACAACAATACATTTGTATTACAGAAAGAGTTGTGAGAAACCAATGTTTCAGAGCTAAAATAAGCTCAGCCCTAGCAGGTGTTTAACGGAGCCAAGCGAGGTAAACATCTACCCATTACAGATGCAATTATCTGTTTGAACCAGAAACAGGAATATTGGAGAAAACAGCAAAATGTTCGACTTCCAAAATATTTAAGTTATTTTGAGTGTTTGACCAGTAGGAGGGAGCAAAGCAGGCACAAAACTACTCGTGTGTGCTTCCAAATGTACATATACTATCCAAGCTTTTCATAGCCGAATGGTTAACAACAAAGACAATTACATTCTTGCTACAGCTGATTAAACAGTTGATCCCACGGACCCCAGGCTTCTCAGACATGGTTGTTTGCCGTAAGCATAACCAACAAAACAAAAACAAGGCTAAAGTGGAGATGTTCATCTGCAATGGCTCGGATTCAGGACAGCAACCCCAGCCAGAGCCATGCATAAATACAAAACCCGTCCTGTTTATACTAAAATTAATACAATTTAACCAGAACTTAAAAGGGTTGGGAATGTGGGGGTGTGCTTAAATTTATAACTGAACTAGGATCTCAGTTGTCCTTTTTGCTGTTACTGAAGAGCTGAAGTTGCCAAACCTCATGTACAAGTGTCCTGGATCCTTCTTTTGTTTATGGGTTGACATCCCAGTTTTCTTGGCTGTACCTAGAGTATCCCTCCAGCCCAGCTGGGCAACTCTAGATGATGTCTCAATCACTCATCAGCTCTCAATTTGGAAAAGCTCTGATTCCTGTTGAGCCTGTGCCACAAACACATCACTTGAGTCCATTCCCCACCTACAGCTGCTCCACCAGCACATTGTGGGCTGTGTTACACTGACTTCTAGAGAAAGAAGTCTCATCGAATTTCAGTGATCTATCATTTCAACAGACTTACACTCAGTCCTTGTTACATTCCTCAAATGCCTCTTGAAATTATTTTACATTCAGCTTCGCTTGTCCTGTTTGGAAGCACTGTATGTTGTCTCCTTAGTGTGCCTTCGCAAGAAACAACTGCATTTGTATTGGCAATCCTTTTTTAAAGATATTACTACATCTCCAGTCCTTTCCCTGTGGGATGACAGCAGTTGGATAAATAAGAAAGCTGGCTTCTGACCACTTTTTGCAAAAGAGGAAAAAAATGTGCTTTACTATGTGGCAGTATCTGAAGGGGGCTATAGGGATGCTGGTGAGGGACTCTTCATTAGGGACTGTAGTGACAGGACAAGGGGTAACGGGTTCAAACTTAAACAGGGGAAGTTTAGATT
>JAOEHY010007941.1:0-35510 GCA_025447955.1 Psilopsiagon aurifrons
GATAGGATGAGAAAGTTGGGGCTGTTCAGCCTGGAGAAGAGAAGGCTGTGTGGAGACCTCATAGCAGCCTTCCAGTAACTGAAGGGCGGCTATAAGGATGCTGGGCATTGACTACTTAGTAGGGACTGTAGTGATAGGACAAGGGGTAATGGGTTAAAACTTAAACAGGGAAGTTTAGATTGGATGTAAGGAAGAAATTCTTTACTATGAGGGTGGTAAGGCACTGGAATGGGTTGCCAGGGAAGTTGTGAATGCTCCATCCCTGGCGGTGCTCAAGGCCAGGTTGGACAGAGCCTTGGATGGCATGTTTTAAGTGGGAGCGGGGCTGGAACTAGATGATCTTAAGGTCTTTTCCAACACTAACTATTCTATGATTGTATGATCTGTACACAGAAGCATTACACAAAGGAAATGCCAGTTCATTCAGATAAGATTGGCACTGGAAGGAAAATTATATTGCTCCCAAGTAAAGCTGAATGTTTCTCTACCTCTTCCACTGAAGTTAGCTCTACATTTTTTCAAGGTGATAATACAGAACACTTAGGACAGTGATGCTTCAGGCTTAATAGCAATGCAAACATTTCACAATAAGGGTCTGCATCTCCAGAAGGTCATACAGAATCTGGAATGTTTTGAGCATTACTTGCACTTCATTCAGAAGTGTTTCAGTTTTAAATCTCATATACAATTTATATTAATAGAAACTAAGCAACTAAGAATCTTTCTGTAACATTTTCATTTTAAAGATGCTAAAAAATGCAAACAGATTTACAATGAATATGTTCCGGATTTTTGTTTTACTTACATATCTTTGTGATCCATCATATTCACACCTCTCAATTTTTCCTAAGCTGCCATCTGAAAAGTAAAGTTTCTCCGCCCTATGATCAATGGTAAGTCCATTTGGTGTCAGAATATCTGTACTAATGATAATCTGTGCATTTTTGCCTGAGAGAGTAGATCTCATGATGCTTGGGAGCTGCTCATTCCAGTTGGTCCAAAACATCAAGCTGTATTAAAATCGAAACAACAAACATGAGATATATTTTATTATTTACTTCTCTATGAAATGAGCAACAAAAAGACCCCAAATGCCGTTACAGACAATTATGAATGGCATCTATAAGTCATTGTGATAATCAATTAAGAAAATGTAATAACCCAACATCCTAGATATTATAGCCGTTTCCTAGTTCATTAACTTGTATACAAGTACACTTCTTTTTTTTTCTCTTCACAGGTCTGTTTAATTATGATCATACCACTAGAGAGATACAAACTGTGTAATGATATAAACTTAACTCTGGTAATGTGTATATTAGTAATTTCTAACAGTGAAATTAATCTGCAGCTTTTCCTGTAATAGAAATGTGATACAGACCAAAGGACTGGTAATGCAGAAGGTTGGTAATGGGGAATCAAATCACCTTAATATGCTTTACAGGAGGCTCAATTGGCCCCATACTACTGTTAAATAATGGTGGACAAAATGTCACAGAATGAGCTGTGGCTGACATTTACACACTAATCAGAACTTGCCCATTCTCTCACTGCAATCTCCACCATTATTGACTTGATTTACTTATGATACCTAGATAAGTAATATTTTACAATAGAGCATAAACTCTTAACTTGCATGAACTGTACATGAAGTCACACATGGAAATAACCTACTTGACAACTGCAACATTGTACGTTCAACAGTCACATCTTGAAAATAGAGCTTCTATGTCAGAAATGCAGCCTAGCCTCCCCAAAGGTGGAGAGTTATAAGAAGAAAAATCAGTTTGCCTTGCCTTTCTTTCAGAACTAACAGAGAAGATTAAAGTAACTCAGATTTGTAAAGTACTTACTAGCAAGAGGCTAAAGTAAAAATATAAGCCCTTCTATTATGTTACTAGGAACCAGTTTGATTGAGAGTGACAGGAAGGATGCGAAATAAGACTTCTTTCCAAGATGTTGTTTACAAGCACTGTAAGTGGAGATCTTGCTGTATAATTTTATACAACACTGCTATTTGTGATAAATACCTGAGCCAATCAATTTGCCACACAAGAAACTCAAGATTCCTTTTAGTAATGCTTAGATTAATTCTGGTTTTATTTAAGCAGTAAATAGCATGTCTGACAAAAGAAATCAGTAAAATGATCACTTGATAGCTTGAATTTATCTCACTTTTCTCAAAACCAGCTTGGGTTTTTTAACATTACATGAAAATGAAGTGATTATTTCATCTGAAATGTAAGAAAAACATGCACGATGATGTATCTTAATTCTGCAATTGCTTTAAAAACATTAATACTAATATTTGTCTTCTAAACAAAGAAACATGCTTAACCCTTGCAGGGTCCATCAGTATTACTTGACTCTGAAATAAAGAAGTGCTGCTGTATTCTTGATATTATGCAAAAATTAGAATCTAATAAGAAAGATGTAACACATACTTTTGACATTCGTCTAGAGCTAACACATGTGGATGATCATCTTCAGACATCGTTATTACTGCTTCCCGGTTGAATGCTCCTTGATGTCTCTGGTCAACAGAGTGTCTTGTGATTGAGGATGTGGTTGAACTGGTCCAATAGAGAGCATCCCAAGCTCTGTGATATGCAAGCCCCTCCACTGACCCAACATCTGGAAAACATGTTTACAGAGCAATTGAAACTCCTTCTAACAAGATGTCTGCTTTTCTTTTTCCATAAAGTTGATCCTGTAGAATCATAGAGTTCAGCTATTTCAGCCTGTTGACTCTACCAATTCTTTTCTTGTTTCACCTGTTTTTACTGGAATCAAAGTCTTACTATTTTTTCATAAGTTTAAGAAACAAAAAAAGAGAGCAAGATCACTATTAATATCCATGTACTATAATTGTCAATTCTAACACTCATTAAAACAATTTTACTACAGTGTCTCCAGATAATACATTAGAAATAGTAAGCTTTTATTCCAGACAACAATAATTTAGCCAAATGCAAACATCATTTAAGCCAAGTCTTGGGTAATTTCTCTCTAATTATTTGTATTACGCAGCATTATCTTTCAATGTATTTTCTAACACAAATACACATTCCATTAATAGAGTTCAAAGTGTTCAGTTGCTATTAACAGTATAGGCTTTTTTAAACACCTGAAAAATACTGAAAAAAAACCCCAAACTCTGAAGGTCTCTGCATCAATACATCATTTTAATAAGCCAAAACTCACACTCTCTCATTCTACATAAAAAATTGTGAGCCAGAAACCAAAGCAAATATTAATAAGCAGCTAAAGCATATACTTAACACCCAGAAAAGATAAATTGTTCCTGATTCTAATATATAAAAGTGACAGGGTGAGAAATAGGAGTAATTATTTCCTACCATTATTTTTGAATTACTACAGAAATGTACGTTGATTTCTTCACTTATTATTTTGTTAGAAACAAATAATTTTAGACCAGAAGGTTCACGCAGCTTATTAATGAGCTACAGAAAGAAAAAAATCTAGAAATATAGTAAGGATTACATTACCCTGGTTACTGCAATCTATATTCAGCTTGCTGGAATTTTACTATGCAATTCATATACACAGAACAGAAAGTCCCAAAATAAGTTTGATCACATTGAAAGTGCTAAAACAAAATCAAAACTATGAGGTGAATAAATCAAAACTATGAGAGAAGTGATTATCAGGTTTTTATATTTCTAAAGCATTTGAATATCTTCTGACTACATTTTCATGACATACCTGTAAAGACAACTCAGTGACTTGTCTTAAAGAAGAAAGAATACAAATAATGAGATGACACTTCCTAAAGGGAGGCAGATATATGTAGAAAGGATTTTTCTACTTATGAAGGAGAATTTAAGCAAAAAGATATCTTTACCACACTTACAAGTAACTCAAAAAAGCAATGGAATTTAATTTCAAAAATGGCACTGAAGGCAACTTGAAAATTTTAAAAACTTCTGAGAACTGCAAAGATAACTCTTCTGATAGGATTTTTTTCCCCAAAAAGATTAATGGATTACATATGTTCTTTCTTTGAACACAATATTTTGTTGCCTTATTACTTTACTCTGAATTTCAAGCATCAAAACCATATTGAAATATAGTGAAGGCTTTAAAGGAAACTTGGACTGCACAAATTATCTTCGGAGCACCAGGCCAAGCACTACATACATGAACCACACTGCTTCTGGCCCAGGCATTGCTCTCAGGGGCAGAAGTCTGTAGAGTTAGATACAGGCTCTGATACACTTGTTAGTTACTTCTTGCAAATCTTCCACCCAATGTGAAATTAAAAGAAAACTTATTAAGTGTGATACATCATAAAGAGCAAAAATACAATTCTAACTCAACCTACTAAATTCCATTAAAATCATATGCTGAATCCCAGTTCACCACTGTTTAAAATTCTCCAATCTAAAACCAATGCTCTCAGATGTAATTTCAATATGCTCTTAGACACACAGTTTAACTCTCAGGTCTCCATGCCTGGGGTCAGGAGTTGATCTCAATGATCCTTATAAGTTCCTCGCAACTGAGAATATTCTGCGACTTATGACATAAGACATTGTCTGCCCAATTCTGCACTTTATTTACAAGGAACAAAACATCAGAACATTTTTACTGTCTAGTTTACTGTCCAGAACATTAGCACTGGTTTTGCCTTTCATATCTGTGAATGTTGAGTGCTTCTTCATCTTTTTTAGGGAAGTTTTTAGGAGAATTTAATCAAGTCTTCGCCTTGTGGTTAAAGACATAACCCTTGGGCAGTGAGGGTATAACTAAGATTTGCTGCAAATCGTGCTCTTCATTTGAAAGACAACAATCAGCAAAAGAAAAAAATCACATCCCTCACGTAACCTCTTGAATACATATCAACTTCAGCTTTCTTTCTTCTTTTCTGAATCTGTCATGGTATTTGAAAGCAAACTGGTTTTACAACATAGCCCCAAACTCTTCTGTAGCAAACAAAAGATAATATCATTAAAATTATAAAGATTATTATAAAACTAGTTCATTATTATTTTAAAAGTAATATTGTTGTTAACAATATTAATGGGAATTTCAGGGAATGAGATTGTGACAGAAAAGAAAAAAAAATCTGAAAATCACACTGCAACAGAATCAGGCCGTGAAAGCTGCCCGAAATCAAGTAACAGATATCCAATTCAGGGAATGTTTTATTACAAGTAAAACTTCAGGAACTGCTTGATGTATGTATGCTTTTTAAAGAAGAGATGGTTCCTTATAAGATGAACAAACTAAATCTGAAAGCATCAAAAGGTTCAGGTGACAAGCCTGTGGATGGCAATGCTTTCACAAAGACCACAAACACAAAAAATCAAAGTAAAAAAAAATATGCTTTCATTTATAAATAAAAATCAGTGTAATTCAATTGCCTTGATCTTAGGAAAAAACAAAACAAAACCCCCACAAAACAAACAAAAACCCCCACAAAACAAACAAAACCCCCCACAACCCAATCACTAATTAAATATAAAACTGTTTGCTGCAAATACACGTCAAATGCATTTGCTTAGCTCCATCAAAAGTATAAAACCTGGAGTATTTATACCAAGCATACCCTTATTTTCCAACAAACTTTTAGCTTTATCTTATTACTTGCTTATGGAGTTGAGAACACCACCAATACAGACAAGACTCATTTAACACGGGTAGAAATCTATAAGTAAAGAGGTTTTAAAGCCAGTGGTGTAAGACTTGGAGAGTTGTAGGTGTTGGAGTGATCCAACATTTAGATAAATTCTTACAACAGAAAATACAACTAACTTTCTTCTTATTAGTTTGAGTATGAAGTACCACCAGTGCACTTCTCAGGCAAATCTTCAACATATTAAGTTATCAGTGCTAATAGGTTTTGTTAGTTTATGTTGTTTCTAAGTTATAATAAACTTTTTGTTCTAGAGTTTAGTAAAGAATCACAAAATTCATATAAGCCCTTTTATCAATGATAAAATAGGTGCTAACTGAGGATAGAAATGGTCCCAGAATGACCCTCTAGCCACTTGCAGGTGGTTCCTTAAAAGCAAAATCTTCAAGTAACTTCATATTGCCAAAGACAGGACACTGGAGAAGATTCCAAGGCAACTGCATTGTACTGTTATATCATTACCAGTTTGCATTGATATTTTATATTTTCTTATTTTACACCTAGTTATGAAATATCTTAAAGAACTTTTTTTTTTTTTTTTTTAAATTAATTTATCATTAGCTATTCAGTTACTTTAAAAAATATCAGAAATATGCACTCATCCTCTCTGGTGCCATAACTGGGGGATTCAGTACCAAAATCTACTGACAGGATAAAACTTAGCAATTTGTCTACTCTCAGCTTTGTATTTTCACAACATCATACAATATTCTGAATTAGTAAAGCATAAAGAAACTAGAAATGAAAAGAAACACATTTGTTTCATTGACATATTGAATTAAAACACTGATGGCATTAGATGCCTACAGCACTGATTAAATTTATTCTAGCCATGAAGAAACAGTTTACGATTTTCACAAGAATAGCATACTTAAATGAAAGGAACATTAATACAATATGATATTAATATACAAATACTCACATTATTCACCTGCCACTGACATTCTGAATTAAATCAGTAATGGGGTGTATAACTGATTAAATATCTACACAAGAGAATGCAACAGCATATGATTTACAAAAGCAATGGTAGAGTGATCACATCATTACGTTGCCAAATGCTATCTATCATTTTTACTGAAGTTAACGAAGATGGATTGCATCCCACAGATGAGATGCAGCCTATAAATACTGTCATGCTGATCTTCATCTGACTTTCCCAGGGAACAGACAAGCAACAAATCAATAACCAAAGAACTGAGATTAGAGCTTCCTCATTACTGCAAACAGAAAATAAAAATCCTACAGGACATAAAAGTTTAAATTATCTAATAGCTGTAGCCATTGAGCTTTGGTAATATATATACTATTTCTGTTTCCTTTTAGCTCCTCTTCCATCAAAACTATTCCAGTTGCACCAGGAAAATTACAATTTCTCTTTAATTTCATGGTTTTTTCCAACTTCTTTTCTTTAGCAAAGTTGTAAAGCAAGAGCAACTGTCAACATGATGGGGTTTTTTAGTACTGAAAAGCCATCAAAGTAATATATTGAGCATAAACAGCTCTTCGATATCAGAATTTTGAAGGCTTTGATGTACAGTACTTAACATTAGACACCTATTTGAACTTTATTCATTCTCTGAAACGGTTTGCACAGTTAACCTTTCAGGATACAGCCTGGCAATTCTTATACAAGACGGGTCACAAGAGATGATACAGCTTCCTGTCAATCTGTTCTTGTGAGATTATGGTGATAGATAACAGGTGGTCACCATTTCATCTGAGGTGAAAAGAATTCCTCCCAAGCAATAAAGCACCAGAAGAAAAGGGTTTATGACTGTACAATTAGAACTTCAAATTATCATTTACCCTTCTACTTTGCTCCACAAGAACTATAAAGCAGGATGCCATTTGCCAAACAAAAAATTCCAAGACAATAACAAGTTGCAATTAAAAGGAAAAAAAAAAAAAAAAAAGAGTTCAATTTGTCTCAAAAATTAGGAGATTTAATATTTTAATTGCTTCTGTCACATATGCCACCATATATTCTACCATAAGAGAAATCTTAAATATCAAGTATGGCATAAACAACTCTGAACTGTAATAACAACTATTTATTTCATTGCCTTATTTAGAGTATTATTTTATTTCAGAGCACATGCAAAGTTTGCTAAAGTAGGCAGATGCTTGCATAATTTTTCTTCATCTTCAAAATATAAACCCATGCTGTGCACTATTACAAATTAAATACCATTAATAAGATAGCAAAAAAAAAGATTTTGGGTTCTTCAAGGCAACAACTGCCTTAACTGCAAGATACTGCAAACATCTCATGTATGTAATCTTATTATTCCTTCAAACTTTCTTTACTACCCACCACTGGAAAGAACATTTGATGGGAATAGTCTAAAAAGAAGCAAAATAATTTTAGAAAAGCATAAGTTCTAAAATATGTTTTTTAGAATCCAGAAAAATATAACCCTTTTTTTCTTAGAAAGTATCTTACATCTCACAGAATGTTTGACGGCTTCCTAATGACAATTAAAAAATTAGTCTGCATGCAAATAAAAATGAAAATAGAAATACTGAATAATTGCTCAAGAAATACTTCTAACACATTCAGAAAATACCAGGCAAATAGCTCTCTGGCTTTAGAACATTACTTTAATCTACGCCAATGAAGATACATAAAATATTGTACATAATTTCTGTATTTGTGAAATAAGTACAGCGTTGAAGACAGGCAGAGGCCTAAGTAGCAGGATATTTATAATCCAACAGTGAACTTATGAAGGTCTAAAACAAAACACATGATGAACTGTATTATATCACAGAATGATCTGGGTTGGAAGGGACCTTATATAAATGGCTAATTTGCAGTTCTCTCCAAATACAAAAGCTTGAGTTCTTATCATAGAATGGGTTGGGTTGGAAGGGAGCATAAGACCATCTGGTTCCAAACCCTCTGCCATGGGCAGGGACACCTTCCACTAGATCAGATTGTTCAAAGCTCCATCCACTTGAACACCACTTGAACACTTCCAGGGATGGGGCATCCACAGCTTCTCCAGGCAACCCGTTCCAGTGTCTCACCACCCTCAAGAGAAATAACTTCTTCCCAATATCGAACCTAAATCTTCCTTTTTCCAATTTTAAAGATATTACCCCTTGTACTATCACCACTTGCTCTTAGCATGAAAGAGAATAAACCTAACCTGCAGTTGATGACTTCAATCATACTTAGATGAACTAACCAACCAAGTGAATAATATGGAATAGATGGATGGTATTTCTGCGCAACGAAGTGCATTAGATATTGATTCAACATACCTGTGTTACAGGACTGGTGATGCCCAGTTTTGAGCTAGACAAGGTAGGTCTGCACTTCTGGGCAAATCTGGATGTTTGAGAGCAGCTCAATGCTCTCTGAATACCTGCAAGCTCACTACTTTGGGGTTAGAATATAGGGAGTCCTGGTGATGCAAATAGGACAGAGATACCAGAAGGAAAAGTTGATCCTGAAAGGATCAATCAGCAGGTCACTCAGTGTTTCTGGAAAACATTTTTAATTTAATTTTGGAGACTCATAGAAATACGTTATTCACTCTTATGACTTCTCAGATATTCAAGCGGATACCTGCACAAGGTGCACATGAAGAAACAGATAGTTCATAGCAGCATTTTGGTTTTAGGCAACCTGAATTTAATTATTTTTTTTTTTTTTTTGTCTCCTACTAGCATTAGTGTTTTTTCTACATTTTGCTCTAAAGTTGAACTTCTGGATCAAACAGATGAGTTCAGAAATTCATGAGAGAACAGAAAATACACCACTACTTTTTTTGTCATTTTTAGCTGACTATGCTCTTTAAAATATGGAAAATAGTGACTTTGAAAACAGTAAGCTTGTTGCAGATCTATACCTATTTAAGCATAAATGCTGTGTTTCTTTTTAGCTTCCAAGTAACAGCATTTAAAAAACACATTAGTTAAGTCACAGTAGATAGCATCATCTTAATTTGCCTTGTTAATCAGCTTTCAAAAATCAAGTCATGTTTCCATAGCTAAATATAATTATGTATTTAATTCTATTGTCTTCATTCTTGTGGGCTATAATATACTCCTTCAAAGGATGATTTATCCCCTTTTATGATAGTGTAAAAAAACAACCAACAGCTTTTTAAGTGGAAATCTCTACCTACCTCAAATTATCTTTTTCCCAACAAAGGATATAACCCTTCTGTAGCTGTTGCCTGACAGCTTGTTGAAGAAAACCACAGAAATGTAAACTTGCAATATACAGTCCTCTGTTACCTTACATAGAACTTACTGTTTGATTAGGTTTAGGGTCAGTGTGGAATAACGTGTCAAAGGGATAATGATACATCGTATACTTCAGGAAATATAGGGGACTCGACAACTAAGAAAAAGAATAGTGTTTTGTATAAATGTAATCGGTATCCCCCTCAGTATAGTTCAGTGTATCATTACTAGCTAACAAGTGTTATAATACCATAACTTAAATACAATTAAAATATCCATGCACAAGAGGCTTTAAAAGCAGAAAGCCTTTTAGAATGAATAGCTAACATACAGAGATGGAAGTGTTTTATTAGATTTTTTAAAATATCAACACTTATAATGATTTTTTTCTTTCTAATTACAGGAGCCCACATTGTCTTTTTATCTACTACAGGTAGACTCATGAAGAGTCTAACCCTAATCCTTACCACCTTTAAAATATTACCATTTGAACGACTACCCTAAGACGAAACAGCTTTCTAGTGAATACATATAATCACACTTCTTTCTGTTACTGTTGAAGTACAATCAAACACTACAGAGATATTAGAAGCATTAATGGCAGACTAGCCGAATAAACTAATAATATTTGCTGGAGCACATTAGTCTTCATAATAATAATAATAAAGTAAAAGATATTAAGTCAAGAGATGCCCCTCTGTACAGCTTTGAGAATTCACCAAATACAGTTTAGCATTTCATCCAACAAAGCCATGGCTGCTGATGTAAATATTTTCATCAGCAAATACTTACATCAATAAAAATTTAGGGGCACTTTGCTTTTCAGCAACAAAGTTGCATTTGTAATAAATTTAATTTTTACTACTTAAATGTCCTATGACATCATCATAGCCTTTCACTTTCCCTCCTTTGAAAAGTGAGAAATCACTGGACCTATATTCCTATACATAGAATTACAACTAATCCAATTCATTTATGAAATGAAAAGTAACAATATTATTTATTTTTAAGAGACTAAAAATTTCTTTCTTGGAGAAGAAAGCTCCAACACTAAAAGGGCTTCATACAATGTACCAAATTTAATGCTCTGTAAGAGAAAAGGGAACATAAATGCCTTTTTGACAGTAAAATTGGACCCATTTAGTTAGAAAGAATAGTAGTACACATTGGAACACCTTTAAAAGATTCAGACTTACAATACCTCACAGGATGTGACATTTGAAGTTAGCAGTGAAAAGATTTTTACCTTCTATAGACACAAGTGCCTAAGGTTCAAAACAGAAGGGGCATTTTCTCATGCAACACCTCCTTTTGTGTTGTGAAAGACCATACACTGGTAGGATGTCAGTGCCATTATTTACAGAGAGAGAAAAAACCCAGCTCATTGAAACTATCTCATCTTAATATTTTTTCCTCCCTCTCATTTGCATTCATTTGCCTTTCCTCCCCCTTTTTTCCTCCTCTCATTTCTTTAGTTTCTAACTCCCCCATTGGTCTTCTGTCTAATGTTGTGGCACTACATTAAACTTACTTTAAGGCTGCACTGTTTTTTCTGCAGATGCGCTGTGGCAGGCTTTGGCTAATGAATAGATTACCTCAAACTTTTACCTCTGATGAAAGAAAGAAAAGAATTTAAAAAAAAAAAAGGAGACTGCACTATTAGTTTAGACAGTGAGGCTTAGTAAAAAAAAAAAAAAAATCTTCCTTGTATAAGCATAAGTTTTGACACAACTTTGGACAACAAAAAGAATTCACCAGAAATGAAATGCTAAGAGACAGCTCCTTGTTGCCCACTGCAAATTAGCTATCCACTAGCACGTTGTCCGCTGTCTAAAGTTACTCTTAATTTACTTTTTTACCAGGATTGGAGATAGCTCACAAATACGGTTTATCACAGAGATGGTTTAAGATGGTCTTTTCTCCATTCTCAGCCAATAGAAATTTTAGTCTTTTTCAGAGCTGCTGATACACAATGCCATGTTCACCAGGGAAGGAAGAATGAAAGTGATACTTCTCTGGCACTCTGCTTCTAGTCAAGCAAAGAAGGAAGGATACCAAAATAAAGAGAAGTTTGTCAAGTGATTTGTAAATTAGGCCTCAATCTTGGGTATTGTAAAAGAAAAAATATGTATTTCTATCCCATCAAATGTACTGCATTTTTTAGCGTAATGGGTAAAGCCACAGTGGTAATCATCTTACCTGTAACATGAAACAAGAAGTTTAGCATACTGATCTTCGTGACAGTAACTTAATGAAGACTCCCATTAGTCCTTTGCTCCATCAAAATCATAATGAATCTACTATTTGAACAACATATTATTTTTCGTGGAATTTCTCTGAGTCAATTTGAAACCTCTACCCCCGGGTGGAAGAAATCTTTGTTTAGATCGTCACAACATTAAAAACAAAGTTAACTTGTCATTTATCAGTTGACATAACAAATAACAGTCAGTGGAAGATGCAATATGAGAGGGTATAAGCATATAATACCAAAAAATCTCATATCAAATAGATGCTTGCTTCTGTTGAAACATTTGCATTTTCATATGTTTCAATCTCCTTTAAAATTACTTACAGAGGGAAGATAGATCTATTTAGATCTGTAAAGTTTTTTAAAGTACATCATGTGTGCTTATCACAGTGCCTTTGAAACGTCTTCCAGTTTAAATACTATACAAACTGGTTCAGAAGTTTGAAATAAGTGTTGGTCTGGCTAACAGCGATTTACGACAAAGGAAACAAGCAAAATTCTCCCCAGACTCTCTTTCAGAGAAGAATAGACCCTATCGTTCCAAATGAAACTTATAATCTGCAGAAATTTTGAAGAAGGCAGATTTCAAAACATCTTCTCACATAACTCTGAGCCTTTAACTGCTACTGATTTCTGTTCTTTCTTTCTGTATACTCATCCATTACCTCACTTTAGCCTAGGTTTCAGTAACAAATTCTCCCAGAGACTGAGAACAGTTAGATGGTCTAGTCCTGGTGGGGCTGCACAAGAATTGTAAAGCTTATTCAGAGATAGCCACCCCAACATATTGATTTAAGCTCAGCGTCATTTCCACGTAAATTTGTTACCTTGTGTACCTCTTTTCATAATTAAAGCCTTCTTTCAATTTTCAACACTGAGAGCTACAATTTCAGTGTAAAATAAGTTCCAAAGTACATGCAATCTTCCCAGATCTCCTTTAGACTACCAAATAAATTAGGATTTGATTTGTGAAGGCAGTGGTTCCAACTATCAAAACCTCCAGAAAGCTTACATGAAATGAATAAAATCCAACCTAACCCCCACCCCGTTCTTGCAGTTTGAATCATGAATGATTCCTAAAATTGGAAGAACAAAGGATGTATATGCGTGTATATATATATATGCACATATATATTCATATATCTCTTGAATTTTCCAACTATAATCCCTGTGACTGTGTTCTATTTTACAAAGGGCTGCCATTGACAATGAAAAATAGAAATGTCATGAAGGCTCTTGCACATTTTGACTTAGTTTCATGAAGCTTTTACAATACAGCAGGACACAACAGCACACATATAAGCACCTTAAGTTACAGGTTAGAAGCAGAAGCTGTCTAGTCTGTGTAAAGTGCATTTGTGTAGATGCAACTGAGATAGCAGAGGGTTACAAAGAAATTAGTGGGTGTGGACTCCACAGTAAGTACCTCATTCCGTCACAGTCTAGTACTCCCAAAAGCATGCACTTAAAGCAAGAAAGGTGATAAAATGTAACCTCTCACACTCTTTTTGGAAAGAATGACTGAGACTGAAAGTCTGTGACCATACATGGTAGTCATGTCACAACATATTTAAATAAATTGTTCCATCAGTAAATTAACTTTTAAAATGTCTACAGATTGGATTAAACTGTATATGATGCTACAGTAATGAAATGACAAGTGATGCTGAATTCATCACCCAAAAAGTTATTTGTGGATAATCAAACAAGGTATTTTTTTTTTAAATTGGCAATCACAAAAGATTGACCCTATCAAGCTTGCCGATGACACCAAGCCACGTGGTTTGGTTGACACGCTGGAGGGAAGGAATGTCATCCAGAGGGTCCGTGACATGCTTGTGAGGTGGGCTGACACCAACCTGATGAAGTTTAAGCATAACAAGTGCGAGGTCCTACACCTGGGTAGGAACAATCCCAGGCACAGCTACAGGTTGGACAGAGAAGAGATTCTGAGGAGCCTTGCAGAGTAGGACTTGGGGGTGTTGGTCGATGGAAAAATGAACACGAGCCGGCAGTGTGCGCTCGCAGCCCAGAAAGCCAACCGTATCCTGGGCTGCATCAAAAGGAGTGTGACCAGCAGGTTGAGGGAGGCGATTCTGCCCCTTTACTCTGCTCTCATGAGACCTCACTTGGAGTATTGTGTGCAGTTCTGGTGTCCTCAACATAAAAATGACACGGAACTTTTGGAACAAGTCCAGAGGAGGGCCATGAGGATGATCAGGGGACTGGAGCACCTCCCGTATGAAGCTAGACTGAGAAAGTTGGGGCTGCTCAGCCTGGAGAAGAGAAGACTGCGTGGAGACCTCATAGCAGCCTTACAGTATCTGAAGGGAATGTAGAAGGATGCTGGGGATGGACTCCTCATTAGGGACTAGGGGTAACGGGTTCAAACTTAGACAGGGGAAGTTTAGATTGGCTATAAGGAAGAAATTCTTTACCGTAAGGGTGGTGAGGCAGTGGAATGGGTTGCCCAGGGAAGTTGTGAATGCTCCATCGCTGGTGGTGTTCAGGGCCCGGTTGGACAGAGCCTAGAGCGACATGCTTCAGTGGGAGGTGTCTCTGCCCATGGCAGGGGGATTGGAACTGGATGATCTTAAGGTCCTTTCCGACCCTTAACTGTTCTAAGTTAGTTATAAGAAAGATGACCCTACTGACTAATGGACGTAATGCTCATTTTAACAGCAGATTTTAAAGATAAAAAAAGAACCCACTCCAAAAACCTACTCTGCACAAAAAATGTGTGTTAGGGTATGACATACAGCGCACATGCTACATGCTGTTATTTGTTTCTTCCTGCTGAAGAAAGAGCCCTATCAGGAACTGGGCTCTCCCTGAGTTTGAATCTGATTTCAGTGAACTGGAACAAGTTAGATAAAGTTGTTGATATGCTGTAAATCTACTTTCCCTAAGCCGAAAATGTGCTAGCTAATAGGTTGTTTATGAGTTGCAAATCTGTTCAGTGAGGTGAAAATTTGTCAGATAATGGGTTGTTTATGAATTCTAAATCAATATTCAGTGACTCAGAACTATGTTAGATAATAGCTTGCATATGGGTTGTAAATCTGTTTTCAGCGAACTGGAAACATGTTAGATAATGGGTTGTTTTTTAGTAGTAAATCTGCTCTCAGTGAGCTAAAAACATGTTAGATAATGGTTTGCTTGTGAGTTGTAAATCTGTTTTTAGTGTACTGGAAACCTGTTTAACAAAGTCCTCTAAATATCTTAACTGTTTTTAGAGCCAGAAAAGTTCACAAATGTGCTTGATTTCAGTGGGATATCTGATCTCAGTGAGATCAGCTGATGGATTTTTATGTGCAGATCTACATTCAAGAAGTAAATATCTGTGATAACAGCATATTGTATAAAATGTGCTCTATTTTCTCTGAGTCAAATAATGAGTAAAGGTTTACATGATTTTTAGACTTCAACTTAATGAGATAGGAAGTGAGTGTAAAATTGTTAGAACTACACTAGATACTTCCAATGTGGTTTTGAACCTCTTCCTAATAAAGTAAAACTTCACACAGATGCATACAAATAAGTTTGAGGAAAAAAAGATGTCAAAAAGAACACTGAAGATATTATTTTTTAATCTCTCAGCTGGACTGCACTTAGTTTCTATGTAACACATATAGTTAAGATGGAAATCAGAAAATTTTATGTCTTCTGATGAATGGAATTACTGGTGTCAACCAGTCTTATCACTGCTTTTTCCTTTAGGTATCACTGTTGGTCCAATACTTCCACTATATCAAGCAGTTTCAAACTGCCTGTTTACAATGAGAAAAAATCATGTGCAGAGTGTGGAAAGGAAGGATATGCAGCACAGTCATGTGCAGACTGTGGAAAGGAAGGATATGCAGCACAATTTAAAATTAATGACTCAACATAAAGAAAAGGAATTTAAAACACATGAGGGAGAACAATAAGCTAACATATACTGAGATGTGTTATCCCTTGCAATTTACAGTGAAAAACAACTGAACCATTTCTAGAAAACAAAGAGGATTGTTCACAAATACATCCCAAGAATCTATACAGTAAGTTTTTTGCAAGGATACAAAATTTCATCCGACATTCAAGTATTCAGAATGCTGGGTCTGCTAATGAAAAATGAAATCAGGCATATTAAGATATAAGTAGAAACAACTTGCTCACAATTTCTTAAAACTGTAATTCTCAACTATGCATTTTGGTATGTCTTTAGCTCTTGTACAACCTCCTGTAATGAGGAACATTTTACTGTTCTTTCAAAAAACAATTTGTATCCGCATTGGTGCTTCTCCAGTATCTTCTTTCTTCTCTTTGCCTATTTCCAACGGCTTTTCTTGTAATTCTTTCAATTTTTTCCTATTACACAAGGATTAAAATAGTGGTTGTATGTTAGCACTGCACGTTTTGTGATCTGTCAATGTCTTTTGCACGGCTGACCAAAAGTCTGAATCCCTAGGTTTTGATGCTTCCCTGGGAGCAATGAGAGCATTTTGACAACATTGTTTAGTTTCTTTTCACCAGATCTCAATAGAGAGAACATTAATGCCTCTAAAATATACACAAAAACTCAAAGTAGAAAAAATGATCTTTTATCATATCTGAAAAATGCTCATTTATCAACATTACTGTCAACAGTTTTTCATGATCACAAATACCTTCCCAGAGCCACAGTGCTGAGCTACATAATGATACAATTATCCAATGTCAATGGCAGAATAATATTTTGTCAGTTTGCAGCTGTTTAACTTCTTTTCAAAAAAATATTTAATTAACATGCAACAGCAAAGGATGGTATGTTCTACATCAAATGTACTTCCATTATTCCTAATCACTTTGTTCAGTCTTGTTATTACACTCTTTGACCCAAACAAATAGCTAAATGTAGGAATGCCATAGGCAACATATGACATCAGAAATTCAAATGAGAATCATCCACACACATAAGGAGCAAAAACTAGACACCACTTCAATTTTGAAAAAGAGTTACTGAAATTAACTGCAGACTCCAAAAAACCCAAAAAGCAGTCAAAAATTACATGGAAAACAAGAAATACAGTAAATATATGCATCTGATAACTTACTACAGATGACTGAGGTTTACTGCAT
This sequence comes from Psilopsiagon aurifrons, assembly GCA_025447955.1. Taxonomy (NCBI): domain Eukaryota; kingdom Metazoa; phylum Chordata; class Aves; order Psittaciformes; family Psittacidae; genus Psilopsiagon; species Psilopsiagon aurifrons. Next base: position 17,211 of record JAOEHY010007941.1, read on the forward strand.
GCTTTAGAACAATTAAACTGGAACAGAAATAAGAGACAACAGAAGTTTTCAGAACTTAGATATCTGTAGCACAGACTTTTGGATGTTTAACATTGAGGATACATTTCTTACATTCAGATGTAAGGATACATTCACATTCAGATTTTCCTTGAATTCTAATTTTACGATTATCTATGATAACATATTACTTACACTTTGTATTAAAGTTATGTTAGACTTTGTTGATAAAGATGTCAGTGCCAGATCCTCAGATTTTACTGAGGCCTCAGCTGCAAAATCTTTTGTGTCTTGTCCTCAAGACTTAGGTGATGATTTTATTTGCAATTCCTTGACAGCAGTGTAACTAGCTTCAAGTATTCAAAGGCTAAAAAAATGTAAAGTTTCATACAACTCCTCCTACCACTCTGGTGAATTAAGGCATATTAAATATGCAAAACTACTGAGTAAGCCTCTACTGAAGACTTTGCCTCTAATTGTCAATGCGCACAAGTGACTTTTCTTGGGTTAACTATGAGAAGGGTGAGTCAACTGGACAACTGACAAAGGTCCTAATATATTATACTGAGGAATGGTTATGTCAGCAGAGGTATCTTACAGTACTTCACCCCTGCTAACTAGAAAAATAAACAACCAATTAGTTCATGGAGTAAGGGGACTTTTTCATCTCCAAGCATGCAGATTGAGGTTGTTTCAACAGTAAAGCTCCTTAAAAATCACAGTAATATAAATTATTCACTGTCATTATTACTTCTGTTTTCCAGTAACAGGCACTACACATCACAGAATTATTACAAAATACATTGTTCTGAAGTTGTAATTTTAAAAATCAGGTTTAAATGTATCTTATAGAGATAAAACACAATAATTGTGTTATATAATTTTGTAAGGTAAAATTTTATCGATTTTTTTACTCTACAAAATCAAGGGATCATCAACACTTAATAAAGTTTATTGAAATAAAATATATATTTGGGAAAATATTTTCTTTACTTACTTTCAATTAGCACTTTTCTGCCAGTCCAGTTGTCTTTAATGACTTGTATATTTCCAAAGTGCGCATCACTGAAGAATATGCGATTTGTACCTCTTCCTTTCAGACTGTAGTCAAAAGCAAGAGCTATCACATTTTTGAAGTACTCTGGATTTTCATATGGCCTTACTGGTGAATTTAAGTTGGTTTCATCTGAAATATGTATACTTTTCAATATTGTCCTTCCTGAGTACAATAGGTATCCTTCATGTCTCAGGCAAGTAATTCCATCTTCTGCAAGATAGCCATGTGCACAAGCACATGTTCTCCGTGCATTTCCCCGATAAAGGCAAAGTTGATGACATCCACCATTATTTTTAGAACAAATATTAGTACCTGTAAATCAAAATAAAATTAAAAGAAAAATCTTTTATAGTATTACACTTAGCTAACTAGAATCAAAACATATTTTTATGTATTCTGAGAATTATTCTCATAAAATTGTTCCTATTAAATATTCAGAAGTAAAATGAAGTAAATAGTAAAGAATGTAAAATAGTAAAGAATGAAACTATAACCACAATGCAAAGACAATTTTAAATACAGTAATGTGCTAAAATAATTAACGTCCTTTCCAATTCATAAGAGTACACATTCTATGAGTAGAAAATAATAAAATGGGCTAATTCTTAATAATAAGCCTTAGATTTAGAGACTGCTTCAAGTGCTTTGAAAGATTAATTTTTTTTTAAAACACCTGTTACTGGCAAAATAACAAATTTAGATACCATCAGAATAAAGCACTGGTTTTAGACAATTCCTAGCAAAATGAAAACATACATATTGACAGGTACAAAACTGTGTCAGTTCAGTTCCCAGTTTTTGATAAAGACACTTCCTAACATTTTGTTCTAATTTCCTTAAACCTTGTCTTTAAAAACTTACTCCCTGACAAATGCATACCATTACAAAATCATTGTCAAATTAAAAACTTCAATGACTTAAACTACACTTCTTGCAAGCAATATTTAAAATTACAGTAATTGTCAATAATTAGGCGCTATTTTCTTATTTCTGTTTTGGACTACCTATGAATTATTATCATACTTAGTTTAGATAATATAGTTTCTTTTCCTGACTGCACTTGCAGTACAATTCAGCTCTTTCAAGGTAGCAATTTTCCCATTTCTGAAAGTTTTTCACATTGTGAAGAAGAATAAAACATTTAAATAGGCTGTTTTCAGCTAGAAAATCGTAATACTTGTTAGGGACTATGTAGTGTCTGAAAGTACTGTTGACTGTTTTTCCTAACTGCTACATTTGAAGCTGAAGATAATTTTAAGAAAAAAATAATGGAGGATGAGAGATAACTTGCTCTTAAAATTAGGTGTGTTTTGTGTTCGTAGGCAACATTACATGAGACAGTCCTCTACAGTTATGCAAAAACATCTGCAGATATCACTGTATACATTTTTACATTTGCTTTGTTTTAAAGATTTTTTTAAAAAGTTTTATTAGGCTAGAAATGTTAATATCTGTTTGGAAGGATGAGAGATTGAGAAGAGAAAGGCAAATACATGGAAAAGATCCTCAAGCTTCTAAAATCGGTCTTTGAAAACTTCAATGCTTCCACAGTTCACCAGCTGTAAGTATCTTTGAAAATGGGCAATTCCCTAACCAGTATAGTTAGGGCATGCCCATGTGCACACAGAAAATAGCACTGAAGGCTAGGAATCTGCTTGGGAATAGCACTGCAGGACTGGATCATCAGGAAGGGTAAAACAGGTGTTTGAAAAAAAAGCATTCATTACAATCAGCAGAAGTTGTTTGGCTTCTAGGGATTTTTTTGCCAGTGTGTGTGGGGGGGTTCTTCTGTGTTTGATGGCTTATTTGTGGTTTTATTGTTTTAATAGAAGGTCAGGAAGCTAGCTAATTATGTTTGTTTTTTTTTTAAACAGCATTAACTACTTCTAGTTCAATGAACTTAAAAAAAATAAATATATATATATAATAGTGTGATACAGAAAAACATTCCAAAAAACATTTTTTCACCTGTTTTTTCCCTTTTGTCCTTCTGGCTCACTGACATCCCCTCCCAAAGACATTAACCATTTGTACCCTAGTAAAATTTGAAAAACGTATTAAAAAATCATTCAGTTATGTTTTTCAAACTAACATAGAAAGATTTTTAGCCTCAGTAACTGCATCACCTACTCCTAATGCGGTAAAGATTTTAAAAAATCAATAAAAATAATGACATGTAAAGAAGCATTGTTTTAACCCATTGTTCTGTTTTCCTAATTCTAGAATATAAAGCCCTTCCAAGAAAGCAGACATTAACTATTTCTAGCCTAGTTGAAAAAAACAGTACATTTTGGAACGGATTTTATTTTTATCCACAAAATACGATGCCCACAGTACTCTGAAATTGCATGCAGAAATTCTTAGTAAAACCAATACATAAGTTTTCAAAGTTTTGTTTTGGGTTTTTTAAGTATTTAATAAAAAACCTGAATAAAAAATGGAGACCATTTTTCTTATTGATCGTTACATATGTTTTCTTTAAAAAGTAGATTTATTTTACATGTCATTTAATGCTGCTATTTAGAAAAGATGCATAAAAGAAGCAGGATTGTTGGGTATGTAATGCTGTGATGAAAACAACCTTCGAGCACTACCAAGGCAAGAGATATATTTATGTTAAAAAGTTGATTTTGTGTTATAGCAACATTTTTTTCCCCCTCTCCTTTTGTATAGAAAATCTGTCTGCATGGCCTTGTTACAGTTTGTTCTGAGGAAATCATCGCCATTTTTGGCAGACTTTTATCAACCTTTCCTCACTGAAACAAGTTTTTCAAGGTCCTTTCAAAACCAGAATTTTAAGAGTAAAAAGAGATCTAAAATCAAGATTATTCTTAGTAAGGTAGCGGAGAATAAAATTTTACCATTGGTACCATAAATCACAGACAGTATGCGCTAACTTTAGTCTCCTGAATTCACTAAATAAAAGGAATATAAAGGAAATCTGATACTTTACAATGTCTCTTCCCAGACAAAAAAAAATTGAACTCAAAACCAAGTAACTGCAGGAAACAAATATTTGAGACAGAGGCTGAGAATTCTTAGTTGTGTGAAAAAAACCCAAAAAATAATCTGGTTTGCTTTCAGACAGAAAGCAAAACGAACCTGAGATTACTGCTCTTTAAAGCATAGTTCAAGGCCCTTCTGAAAACTAAGACTGTTTTTTTGCTTCCCCACCCCCCTTTTAACTTCCTTTAAAACAAAACTCACCAAACCTTGAATGACACAAAGTGGTTTTGTTTTCTATTTTCTCCGTAAAACACTCAGAATAAATACTACTAAAGTTATTCCATGTTTTCTTTAGTATATTAATTTTAGCTAAGAAAAATACTTCAGGAGTACAAAGTGGAGAAAAAAAATCAGTGATTACTTAACTTCTGGTATGCTTTAACAGATATAAAAAGTAGCAGATGATATTAAAACAATTAATAGCATCCTTAAGAACAGCCAACCTTTCTCTCGTGCTCTATTAAAGACTTTCACTTCCTTCAGGTTTATTCCAAGGCCAGTCCTCATGGTCACAGCATCCGTGGCGTCATTCTTGTGGCCTCTTCTAATAGAGCCATTTGCATGCGCTCTGCAAAAAAGTTGACGATGTCTCATCAACAATCCTCAACTAATTCACACCAGACAAATGACTGTAGGACAGTGGAGAGTTCACCAAACAGAAGGTGAAGAAACCTGTTCTCATATATGACACTGATATGCTTTAGCTTTCAGCATCAGAAATGCCCTTTCTTTAGAAATTGCATAGGTTTCTGAGATCCATTCTGTAACCTTGCTAAGGAATGGCTAATCCTACAAAGGTGACGCACCTGGCACTGAACTAACATTTTGAGACTCAAATACTTGCAAAAAATAAATTACCTGTCAGACCAGTAGATGTAAGCTCCAAACACCGCAACTGAAAACGTATCCACATTGCTCCCTGACAGCACAATCTCCCGATTCCCGCCACTCTCAAGGTCAATTCTTTCTATCTTGTCGGTACGAGCATCACACCAATATAATTTATTTTCCTAAAGATTAATATTAAAGAAAACATCAACAGTCTTGTCCAAGTATTTAATTAAGAGCTATCAAGATTATATCAAAGTGGAAGTCCAGCTGGCTTAAATGAAACATAACAAATACTGGACACTTCAACATATGCTGGAAGACAGAAGAACTAACCTCATAATCAATGGAAATCCCATTAGGCCACGCAATCCCCAGGCTCACAAGCACAACCTTCTCAGATCCATCTAAGTGTGCCTTGCCTATGCAAGGAGTCTGTCCCCACTCTGTCCAAAATAAATACCTAAAATGTAGAAATTACCAATTAAAATATAGCATCAAAGTAAGAATTGAAAATATGCAATACTGTTCTTCAATTGCAAACAAAACACATCATAATCATTACATAGGTATTTAGAAAACAAGTTAAGGCTCATGTCTCTAAATAATCTTAAGAGATTAAATGTATAATAATACTTGTCTTATAGAAAGTTCGCTGAGAGATGTATTGCAAATGATATATATGAAGTAATTCTTAAACCAGTATTTGATCAATAAACAAGCAATTGTATTTCTCAAAGAATTAAGCTTTGAGTTTGGAAACATAAAAGCAAATTAGAAAAAAAATACTGGAACAGAAGCTCCAGCAGCCAATAAATAACAAACGTAGGCTAATACAAGAGACGTATATCTAACTTAAAAACATTTTAAATACGAAGCAGTGAAGAGCACTGCCAGAAATGGTAGAGCAAAGGAATTTTATTTGGAAAGAAAATATTTTTCCTGTTCTCCCGATTGCTCATGGAAAGAATCTGCATCTTATTGAATTTTATGTTACTGCATACTTACTAGCATAGTAACATCACTAACTACTTCAGGATAAGGTGCTAGGTCAAACTTCTGCTTTGACCTCCTACTTCCCAGCCTGTTGTTATAGGTATAGCAAAATCAGGCCAGTCAATCTACACAGAGCACTTTTTTTATGGAACAGTAACCTACAAATATCATAAGTAAATGCCTATGTGTCTACAAATCTATATAAGCGTGTATATTTGTATTAAAATATATTAGAAACACACTCATAAATACATTCTGAGCAAGAAATCTTTTAAGATAATTGAGGTCTAGCATGTTACTGACTGCCTGAAGAGAATTATTTTCATTGTAGATATTCGTAAGAACACACTAAAAACCAGTTTACTAATACACTGTACACAAAAGAACAGAACATAAAAAACAGTTATCCATTTTTTTTTTTTGTGTGGAATGTATGTACTGGTCTGTATTTAAGCAGTAATTCCTTACATTACTAAACAGCTCTACCCTTAAGACCAGTGATGGTGATATACTCTTCTATTGTTAAATAGCTATATTTGATCGGATTACTGCAAATACATGAGATCAGGCTTTCTGGCTTTAATAAGAACTAATTTGTTCTCACACTTCTGACTCAACAAACTATAAGGCTTGTACTACATTAGGAAATTGAACTGCTGCATTAGATAAATGAAAAATATGTCTTAGAAACATTAAAATAGACAATATTAATCAGCTGCATATCAATAATCACTGCTTAAGTTTAATACAACTTTAACCAGATAACTAAGAAACAGCAGCTCTAAACAGAACTGAACTTGCTTTCAGGCACCTAGTAGGATATACTTTGTTAACATAGGACATCAACTAAATCTTGACAACAGAAATGTAGGCAACCAATATACTTGAATTAAACATTCTGTGTTCCTTCTTTGGATGAGTTACTCAGAGGAAAACAAGGAAAAAAAAATTAAAAAAAATTACTAGCAGTTTAAATGAATCTAGAACCCTCCAGGGAAAATCCTGAAGAGTTGCCAAAATGTAAAGTTATTTAACACTGTCCTAAAACATTACTGATTACAAGTATATTGACATATAAAATCACATAAACTGTTAATATAGAAAAACTTGGTCTTCCTGTACTTTCTCAAAAGATCTGGGAAGCACCATCTAAAATACATGTTTTCTGGACCTTTGTAGGTAGCAATATGCTACTAACACATTTGCTGCATGTACTGCAATAACAGAATAACTATGACTCAACTTATTTTGGAACTATGCAATACAGAATTTATGCAATCTGCAATGGAGATGCACATGGTGGAAATTTGATGCTGGCCTAGAATCTTCAAAAAACCTTCTTTGGAAAAATTAAACTGGAGTTTAAGTTCGCAGCCCGCTTCTCCCCCCTTAAACACAGATGAAATTTCTGAAATTTTTGAAGAAGGTATCTTCAAAGTCTAAGAATTATTTCAGTATGAGCTTAACCCCATATTTCAATCACATTTAACTGGGGGTGTGTGTGTGAGTGAATCAGCCAACTGTATGTTATGTGAACAAGCATATCTGATGAGGGTCAAAGATACTCCTTTATAGTACCGCATATTCTTAACTTTTTCCTTTTTAACAATAAATGACGTTACAAACCATCTGAATGCCGGCTGCTTCAGAAATTGGTATAACTGGCAGATTCAATGAGATTTAATAACTGCTATTTTTCGCTCTATTTTTCTGTCTGTCAACCCAAGCTTCAGAAGAAATGAAGACTGTGAAGCAAGGGCAAGGGGAGGGAAGAATACCTTCAGAAGTTTTGCCTTGTAAAGGGAAAGAGATATGACAATAACAGAGAGGGTAAAAAGGCCATAATCTTCCCAAAGAAAGGTATACTTGCACTTCACCAGCAAGCCATTCCTTCTCTGGAAGAAACCTGGAGACCCATCATGACATAATTTTGTGTCACAGTATATAAAAAAAAGAAGACTAACTACCTTCAGAGATAGGTGATACACTGTTCTACCAGACATGTAAACCATTTTATCTCACCCCTCTATGTTCTTAAGTACTCTTAACACACCCAAAAACTATAAACAAACCTCCACATGATCAAAACATCTAAAGAATGTTGCACTACCAAATTCAAGCTCTACATTTAACATTTCTTCTCTTTACTGTTTAGTTGTAGCTCTGCTAGCAATAGTTTTGAAGCTGGAATGGGACAGAACATTCCCTATTTCTGTTAATGCTGCAATGTAATCTCTACTCTCGAACAGCTGGATGACTAGATATAATTTCTGACAACCCTTACTCTCTTACCCACATGCTTCATCTCACATTACTTTCAGCTATACTGGGCAATCTCCTTGGCTGTTTATTATAACTAGAATTTGTAACTACCAAGGATTATATTGTTCTACAATTTCATCATGGCATCAAGGTCATCATTAGCTAATGTCACTTCCCTGGATTTGTTGGAAACTTGAGAATAGATTCAAGTATGCTTCCAAGCAATATCTAAACTTCAGCTGAAATGGCCGTCTTAGAAAATGAAAACTGTTTTGCAAATGAAGTACAGTATGACATGTATACAGAGACCAATGAAAAAAAATCAGCCTATGGTAAGAATAACATTTCCTTTCACGTGAGCTCAGTTACAGTGTAACAGTTTCCAACACAATCATTTTGGATTTCATTAAATGCTTATCTATTATAACAAAGCCCTTGATTTTCTTATGCAAAATCTTCAGTGCTAGTATGCAAGCTTTATAAGAAATGCAAGTAGCCATAGTCATGTTACCCTTTTTCTGGGTGTACTGCAATAGATCTTGGCTGGTCCAAACCCTGGGATATAATTACGTATCGGAATGAGCCGTTGAGCCGGGCAACTTCAATTAAGTTGAAGCCATGATCTGTCCAATATATGTTACCTAGGAAAAATACCTTCAAGTTACTGGAAAAAGAAAAGACTACAGGAAAATTGATCAAATCTTCAGTGTGCCAGTTAGGACCAGAAACTAATGGCTGTATTTTAACTTATATATATCTTTCACTTGTAATTTCTAGTCCTAGACAGCCTTCTGTTTTAAAGAATAAGCTTGTATTAATGGTTGCCACTTGTTAACTAATGGTTGAGACTGTTCATCTAACAAATAGTGTCCAAGATATTTAAATAATTTTTCTGTTTGTCATAAAACTGCAAAACCAGTGGTGGTATCTTCAAAGAAGCATATCTAAACATTTGGAATAATAGAAATAAGAGCAGAAAGCAAAGCAAGCTATTTAGTCTTGAGCTGAAGATGCAAGAATGTACTGTCAGAAATCATGACGAGTCTTGAAGGAGGTTAAGACCTACCTGCTATCCAGTCTACTGCAATGCCTTCAACTCTTCCCAAACCATTTGTAACAATGTCTTCTTTCCATGTTTGGTCTCGTTTAGATCTGAAAATTTTGTTGAAACCCATGTCTGTCCAATAGATTGTATCATTTCCTAAAAAATGCATGGCAACATTTCTTAAATTTATTCAGTTATTTCAAGTTTCTACATCAGTAAATGTAAAACCCGACAATTGTAACTTTACCAGTATGTCTCAGAGTAAAGAACGGCATCAAAATCATCATCTTTAATCCTTCATTCATTTTCCTTTTATTTATTTAAAGTAATTAATTCAGAATTCTAGGCTTTCTTCTGGTTATTTAGTACTGCACACATTACACAATAGGGCCATGTTGACAGATGGAAGCTACTACCCTTGCTAAAATGACAATAACTGTTGTCATTTATTTCTATTTTCTTGGATGTTTGAAAAACATTGGTTTTTTTATTAATCACCATTCCAAAATATCTACTAGTCTGAAATACTAACTTATGAAACTGCCTATACAGGCTTTTTCTTCAGTAATGGACGAAAGAAGCTGGACTAGCACTATTAATATTATAACTACACAAACCTATTTTATTTTCCTAGTTGGATTCTTTACTATGGACTGTAGTGACAGGGCAAGGGGTAATGGGTTCAAAACTAAACAGGGGAAATTTGGATTGGATATATATAGATATAGACTGGATAATTCTTTACTGTGAGGGTGTGAGGCATTGGAATGGATTGCCCAGGAAAGTTGTGAATGCTCCATCCCTGGCGGTGTTCTAGGCTGGGTTGGACAGAGCCCTTGGTGACATGATTTAGTACAAGGTCACCTCCCACCTCCCAAGGCAGGGAGGTTGGAACTAGATGATCTTAAGGTCCTTTCTAATCCCAATAATTCTATGATTCTAATACTTCAGATTGAATTTTGGCAGTATAGAAAAATTTAAGTAGGAAAAAAAAAAAAGTGTGAAATTGGAGAGTGATATACTGATAAAATAACAGAAAATTGACTCAATCCACAATTCATCTCTTATTTCAAGAGTCCTATCAAGCTTCCACTAAGGGTCTTTTTTGGGGTTTCAAGGGATTTCAGCTGTCTTCTCTGTCAGTCTGCTGCTGCTGCCTGTCCAAAGGTGGAAGAGAGGGACCACTATGTAGTCTTATGGTATAAACTTATTTTCACTGATCATTTAAATTCTTAAGCCAGGCTGAGTATCTGGAAAGGCAAAAGCACAGATATGCACTCCTCTCTGTTGCCACAAAGACCCCTTGGTAAGGAGATGGGGCAAACAAAAGTATGATGTCCCTTTAACAGAGTTCTGAGATAACAACAGAGATACGCAGCAACCCACATTCTAGTTTCAAACTCCTGCACTGCAGACATCCCGAGTGAGATATTTCATTTGGGAAAAACACTGCTCACAGATAAATAATATCTGCTCTCTCTCTATTTCTTCATACTTTACATATGTATCTACTTTTACTTCCGTAAGAGACAGTATGTGCATATGTATTTCTATAATGCATATATTTCTACATGTATAGAAATATTACAGATAATATATATAAATATTTATATGACTACATATATATCTGCACATATATATGTGTGCATGTGTAAACATATATATATGTGAGAGAAAACAAAACTTACACAGATAATTGTGAATTCCAATATTATGTTTACCATCTGGATAAGAAATTCTACAAGTGATTTTTTTTTTTATTTCATACTCCGGTTTAATTCATCTCCATAAAAATAAACCACTCTGTAGTCATACCACGACTATTTAAGTCAGCCATGTGGGCAAGAATCCACACAACAGATCAGAAACTGTTAGAAGAACACAGAGCTCTTGAAGGTTTCTACATATATATACAAAGTATAAAAAGCTTTGTAGTGCTGTTTTCTTAAAATACTGAAAGTATTTTAAGAAAATACTTTCAATATTTTCAATATTTTCAATACTTTCAATATTTTCAGTAAATAAAAAATTCAAACAACTGAACTACCTGGATTTGCTTCCACATAATCACATTAAAGAAATAAAGCAATCTACAAAAATAATATTGCTTTTTAAAATCATAGAATCATAAAATAGTTAGGGTTGGAAAGGACCTTAACATCATCTAGTTCCAACCCCTCTGCCATAGGCAGAGACACCTCACACTAAACCATGCCACCCAAGGCTCTGTCCAACCTGGCCTTCAACACCACCAGGGATGGAGCATTCACAACTTCCCTGGGAAACCCATTCCAGTGCCTCACCACCCTTACAGTACAAAATTTCTTCCTCATATCCAATCCAAATTTCCCCTGTTTAGGTTTGAACCCATTACCCCTTGTCCTCTCACTACAATCCCTAATGAAGAGTCCCTCCCCAGCATCCCTATAGGCCCCTTTCAGATATCGGAAGGCTGCTATGAGGTCTCCATGCAGCCTTCTCTTTTCCAGGATAAACATTCCCAACTTTTCATCCTATCTTCATACGGGAGGTGTTCCAGTCCCCTGATCATCCTTGTGACCCTCCTCTGGACTTGTTCCAACAGTTCTGTGTCATTTTTATGTTGAGGACACCAGAACTGCACACAATACTCCAAGTGAGGTCTCACAAGAGCAGAGTAAAGGGGCAGGATCACCTCCCTCGACCTGCTGGTCACACTCCTTTTGATGCGGCCCAGGATACAGCTGGCTTTCTGGACTTGTATAAAGTTATTTATTCAATTTATTCACAGCAATAGAAAAATTTTCAGTACCTATATTCTATACATTACATTGGAGAATATTTTTTTTTTTTTTTCAGGTACTTCATACCAGTAAGAAAAGAAAAAAGCCTATACTCTTGCCGTATGGTGTGAAAATATCTAAGTAATTAGTTGTCACCAAACTAATAAAGATCTCTGTGGGTTTCAAGTACAGGTAGTACTACAGCATTTACTGAATCTCAGTTTGCACTTGGATATACGTGGTATGATCCAAAAGACAGACCCCTCTCATTTTGTGGACACAGCAATTATTATGGATTCCTTTTTGTTAATAACCAAAGTTCTCCATATCTCAATAAAATATTTAGTAACATTCTCACAGTATGGCTCAACCACTTCAGATCTATGCCATGCAGAACAAGCTACTAGGAATTTAGATCAAGCAATTAGCCTTCAATATGTTGTAGCTGCTCACTTTAAAAAGAGGACACTGTTTTCACAGATCTGTGTGTCAAGACAATCTGTGTCAGGTAGCACTATTTATATTATAATTGCACAAACTTATTTAATTTTCCAAATTACTCTGAAAATTAGAGACATGGAGATGAAAACTCCCTTCAGCACCTATTTCTTGAAGACAGTTCTGGCTTCAGGCAGATGAAAAGAAGGGCTATATTCAATTTGGAGCCTTCAGTATTTATTTACTTATTCTGCTGTTGGAATCTGAAGAAAAGAGAACTACTACTTGGAAATTACAGTTACCACAAAACGGGAAGTAACAGTCTGTATCTTTGTACAGCTCCTACAAGAATTTTGCTAAGTGGCAAGCATTAGTAACCATGGCCTCACATTGACCCTTACAGTACCTAGGCTGCTTATCAGCAAACACTGCAAATTAATTCCATTTAATGCATTAGTATTTTGCCAATAAAATCCTGTAACTCAAAACTCCACATGCAAAGTATTTGCTGAACATTGCTCTTTGTGTCAGGCTCTGTCAGCTTAGTCTGTTTATGTTCAAAATGGTTATTTCTACAATGAGAGTAAAATCTATTCTCTTCCCACCTACACATACCTGCATGTACACCACAAATAAAAATGCCTGAAGGCACAATGATAGCATGAGTAACAGGGGGACAGAAAATGGAGACAGAAGTATGGAAAAATATGTCACAGAACACCTCTGGATTCGCAGCTCCCACGAAGTTCAGCAAAACTCAGTGAGGGACAGGAAAGACTTCGCTTTTCACAAAGACAAAATCCTAAATTTTTTCTGAGATTAACTACTGTGGAAGTGAAAGAGGCTCAGCAACAACATGTATGATTTCAGATCTACCAACAAATCTACTACTCCACCTTTATGAAGGCTGACACATACGCAAACATTCACGCAACTGCACTTCATTTTTGTAACTTAAAAAAGAAATGCTACTAATCCTTAAGTAGTTTGTGCCCTCTAAGTCAGTAAGACTTGAGATAGTGTCTCATGATGAAAAGGATCACTTTTTCTTGGACACATATTTCTACCGATCAATTTGATGCAAATAAACATGATGAAACACAATGTTCTTGTTTCTTCAATACTTAGAATGCCCTAGATGTCTTCAATAGTGTTTCTCTGCCATGCAGATTCGCCTCCAAGCACACCAAGCTTAAATACAGTACCTCCCAATGTGTGAAACAAGTATTTCAACATATGCAAACCACATACTAATTTAAAAAGTATGGTGAGCTTCCTGGGACAATGTTGAGAGGAAAACAACAATCAGCATTTGCCTGAGATACTGTGAAGAAGTCTACAGCAGCAGGAAAGAATCAATAACATTGTTCTTAACAAAACAGAAAGACTACTAGGATGATACCTAATTTTATAAACCTATGTCTTAAACAACACTGATAACCCCTCTTCCCACTGACCTCTAAAAGAAGTCCAAAAGTCAAAACTACTCTTGTAGTTCTTTAACAAAAACACAGATACATGGCATGGAGGGGAAATGGTGCATTTATCTCCTAGCATGTCTGCAAAAAATACTGCTGCTTTTAACTACTATCCACTAGCGTATGTTAATGTATTTTAATCACTTTTCATAAACATTAATGCAAGTAGATCACAATTAGGGAACATTACGCAATTAAGAATGAAATGCAAGCAATAGTCATTAAAAAAAAAAAAACAACAACAAAACCAAAACCAACAAAAACCAACCAAAAAGCAAACCCAAAATAAAACAAGTAAACAAACAAAAAAAACAAGATGAAAACTGAAAGTACATCCACTTTTCAATCAGATTTGATGAACAAAGGCTTTAGGAATAAATTCATAAAATTCAAAGTACCAAAATGAGAAAAATAATTGCTTTTTAAGCTGAAATGCAGTTGAAAGCTGTACTTTAACTTTTTATAATACAGTATCCTCTTGTGATTTCACTGCTCCATAAAATTTACATTCATATTTAGCAATGCATTTGTCACTGTCAAACATATTCATGTTCCCTGTGCTGTAACTGATCATCACACAACTTGGAGAACCCTCAATTCCATCCTTCCTCAATTCTCATTTTTAAAAGTTAAACAGTAGTACCTGCATCTTATTCTCAAAAAACACTGATTTGATATTTTCTACTGATGTCCAAAGCTCTGTAAAGCAGGAGCTATCATATAAGTAAGCCACACCGAAACCAAACCAAACAAACAAATAAAAAAATCCCAAACCCAAAGAAAAGAAAAGATGCAAAAACCCAATACAATCCTAGTATCAGTATTTTGGAAGTAAAGGTCAAATTTCAGACTTCTGCATTACATATAATCCTATAAAGCTTGCAAGACTTGAGTTAAAACACACTATTTTTAAGTATACTACAATAAAAACTACAATCCCTAGAAAACGCCATTACATAGTCTTGGTACTTTGTCATGAATATGTTTACCTACCACTTCTCTACATCCTGTGGCTTTCAAGGAATAGATAAGATCAGCTGCATCACATTTTTTCCCATCTAAGATAGCTGTATAAAGCACTGGCTTTTAACTAATTTTTTTAGTCTCGGTAGCCTGTGACAAATTTTGCCTATTAATATAACAAAAACTCTGAACATTAGCTGTTACTAATTTTGAAAGCAAAATATACCAGTTTGATGGCATTGTAAAATGTTAGGAACTTGGAATTTCACTAGGCAGAGCAGAGGTACAAGAGTGTCACTGTAAAAGACAGGCCAAAAGAAAAGATTTTCATGAATTTAACTCCTGACCTGTTAATAAAATTTTACAGAGATATTTGTGCAATCAAGTAGTCAAACAGAACAAGCAGGAAAAGGTCTGCTTTTAATATGAAGCCATATATTAACATATAGTTAAGCAAAAAACCATAGCATCTCTTGGTGCTGAGTTCCCAGGCAGAATTTATTTCAAAATTAAATATAATGGAATACAACAAAATAATCATGCACTTCAGGAAGACAATGCCCTTACACATTGAACATAGGTAACTTAAAATTTTATGTCTAAACTACTAGTCTGTAAAGTCTATGAGCAAAAAAAAAACCCCCAACAAACAGTTCATGTAAGAATCAGCTTAGAAGGAAGCCCGGTCAAAGAGCTAATGGCTCAAAAAAAAGGAGATACAAAGTGTCTTCAGGTCACTACTTGGTCACAGATTTCTTACTTTCTGTAACCTAACCAAAAATTCCTAATGTTTTTGAAGTTATTCAGATGCACTTTAGTTCCAGTTGGAGATGTATCAAATTATTTTTCAGGATATGAACCTTAATTTTTTTCCACCTTCTTTCACAGGCATGCAAGATAGAAATCTAATTTCATAGGATTTTTGTGGAGGCTATGTAATCTAAAATCTGTTTCCTGTTTATACACTGCAGTGGAAAAGCAAGTAGTGCACTTGAGACAGACAAGCCTGCTCCTCAGGATGTTAGATCTTCCACTTTTGAAGGGAAGAAACAGATACAAAATTGGCTTGTACACTGCAGTGAAGAGGCTGAAGTTTACTGGACAGAAAGAAAACTATGCCACTCACCTGTCAAATCCACCTGCCAGGTTAGAAAATTCTGGGGAAAGAGGTCATGACAGCAGCAAGGTTTTTTTGTATGAGAAAGGAACTAATAAAACCTGCTTTTCTACAGATTAGAGCACTTTTGGTAAAATCACCAGTTTCCTGTTCAAGTTCTTAGTGATGTCTCCATTGAAAAACAGCAGATAGTGCCGTTAATGCAGTCTGCATATACATGATTTTCTATTTACTGTAACTAAGAAATTGCTACAGGTTAACACTGTAGCACACAACTTCCAATTCCATTAAATATAGTTGTAATTACTTAGAAGGTTTGATAACCTTCATTTCATTTGATAACCTTATTGCATTTAAAAGAAAAGTATACAATACTTACCATACATACAATAAACTATCCATGACATTTACCTGCATGGAAGTCTATGCCCACAGCAAATGAAGCTCCAGATATAGGCATTAAAGCATCCATTTTATCATTTGGATCAAGAGGAATTCCTCTAATTCCTTCATGAACAGAATACATAAGAAATGATTCAATACCTACGGGAAAAATAAAATAGCTGATGGGAGCAAAGTGAAGACTTTCCCAATTAAAAAGACCTGAGGAAGTAACAAATACTAGACACAGTTTTCCAGGACTCCTTCATAGTTTTCAAAATGATAAAGCCATCCCTTTGAAAAAAAAATCGTGAATTCTTATGATGTAGTTCTAATTAAATGATCAATGCAGTCTCATAAAGGAAAGGGAACAGCTGTCCATTTCAAGCATCATCTTCTAATTACATAATGAGCAGCAATGAAAACTGGAACTTAAGAAACTGGGTTTGAATTATGAGAAATTTAAGAATATTTTCAGCACACATCTGCACTTCCTGTATACATTTAGCAAGTGACAATTTTAAAGAACTTGTGGAAAGCAGGACTCAAGACTGAAAATAGTCTTTAGAGGCACAGGTTTCATCTCACCTCATTCAGTCACGCACACTTCCTTTATAGACAATAGAGAGAAATACACAGTTTTAGTGAACAATGCAGTTGATGTATTTGAAATGCCTACTTTTGTGTTAGATTAAACATATTCCAGGTGCATTCTATTTCTATTAAGTAGGAAGAATTTCTATTTCTACAAAGTAGGAAGAAATTCTGTGTAGAGGTCTTGTTATTTTGTCATTCCCAGTGGAGATGAATCACACCTAATTGTTCACAACCAAGATTAGAACAAATACTCTGTTGCCCTAATCGGTTCATGTATTAGAAGATCTTTAAGAGAAATTATGCAGGGTGACAATACCTAACTCATCATTGAAGAATTTTAGCTTCTATACACAAAAAACTTCTTTTCTTCACACCAATTATTTGACATTTTTTTGCTTTCTTATGAGCTAGCTAGAAAGAAGACTCTAAGAATGTGAACTAAAAAGTTCCAGGTAGAGAATTACAAAATCTTCCTCAAAGCAAGAAGTAATATAGCTAGCAAATAAAGCAGCAACCCCAAACAAGCAATGTACAGAATAGGACTTGTCAGATTTTCCTCATGAATTTTAAAGACAGAATACAAATGTTTTTTACTCATGACCCCTTCTTAATTAAAAGAAAAATCAGTCATAAAAAGCTGTTATGAGCTATAAGGAAAACACCTATACATAAAGGAGTCATATATTTTAAATACACACTCTACATCAATTTTACCTTAATTAACAACTGAAAGCCACAAATATCCAAAGAAATGAACGCAAAAGTAAAAATTACTATTTTTAAAAAGAAATAAAAATCTCAAGAACATGCTATTGTCACATATGAAAAACACTGAAAAAATAGGAAAGACACATTTATGTTGCTTCATTTTGCTTCCCTGTATACTCTACTATTAACTAGATGAGTTAGCAACCACTCATAGAAATAAACAATATTAAGTTTATACAACTATAAGGCACCTTGATCATATAGCTGTTATGTGTTATTCAGGCAAAAAGGAAGACTTTGGATGTAAGCTACATTTTGGTTTTTTTCCTGCTCAAATAGATTTAAAAATAGCAATAATTAGGTTTTACTTTATATTGACAGCAACACAATAGGATGAGGTACCCAACCTTTTAGATACTGAAGCCTATAATTTTGTTTAAAGATAAGGTATATGACCTTGAACAAATATGTACTGCTATGAATAGTGGACCAGACTGTCTGTTTTTCTGTCTATATTTAACGAACTAACCAAATAAAATTCCTCAGTGTCATGGGTTCAGCAGTAGCGGTCGTTTTTCTCCTTCTTAATAGTTGGTGCAGCACTGTGTTTTTAACTTGTGGCCTGAGAACAGCGCTGATAACACCAATGTTTTAGTTACTGCTTA
>JAOEHY010007943.1:0-16529 GCA_025447955.1 Psilopsiagon aurifrons
TGTTCTTATCTCAACCTGTGGGAGTTGCATTCTTTCGATTCTCCTTCCCATCCCTCCAGGAGCAGAGAGAAGAAAAACGGGGAAGTGAGTGAACAAACTGCATGGCTGATTTATGGCTTAAATCACGACAATGGTGTTTCTATTTTTCCCATCCCAATTTTCCTATGTGACATATTAGATGCACAGTGCTGAGGTCTGTAAAATTTAGTGGTTCTCAGCTCACTTCTCCGGAAAACTCTCTCTTTCACGGATGATGCAAAATGAACTGTAATTTGTGACTAGAGTCCAGGGCTTATAAATTGAAAAGAAAATTCTACCTACCAATATTTTACTGGATATGAACTTTAGAAACTCGTATCTCTCATTATATAAAGGTGCCTTATTTGAAATGGAGTAATTTGTCAATGGAGCAGGTTCTGGCTTGATTCATTGTTTTTGAACTGTCTCAAGCAATTCTAATTATAAGCTACTATCTAGAGCTGTTACTATTTGCCAGATATTTCGACCTTGATGAGCAAAACCCTTTAGGCTCATTTGAAAAAGCTTACAAACAAGAAAATTCAGTGCTGCTCACCCGCTGGGCTTGGGACAAAAAGCAAGTATGAAAGCTGCCAATATTTCTATATTTGCTTGTTTCATCTGAGAGAGACCAGTGCAATGACACAGAAAAAGACTCTTTGAGCCCAGAGCGAAAATAACACACTTGAAATGCTTAATGGGTTTCTTCTAAGAGATTTCTCCAGCAGCTTCAATAGAGCTGGGTGAATGGCTTGTGTGAAAAAAACTTTAGCTGATGAATTTCGGGCTTTCTTTTTTCTTTTTCTTTTTTTCTTATCAGTGTCTGGATTGTTCGGTGAAGGATTTTATTTTGGTTTTGATTTGTAGTTATTCACAAACCAGAGCTTGAACAGTGCATGCTCTGTATATTTCTGATTAGTTACTTCCACTATAAGGCCATCTGTGTTTACTGCATTATGGTGTCTGACTAAAGTGAATGGGTGCAAGTTCCAGAGTTAGCGGTAAGGGGAAGAACACAGCACTATCTTATAAGAGAAAGCTTTAAAGACCTTGTCCTGTTTGAAGTTTGGTCAACAGCAAAAGAGATTTTATACATTCCATATTTTAGAATACATAAGTAAAGACTTTGAAAGTGTTGTAAAATATTAGGAAGATATCACATTTTAAATGAATACATCTTCATAATCCGTGTGATCTTATACACAAAAATAAAACCTAATGTTAAATCTTTGTCTAACTTATTTTGCCTTTGTGCTATGAGAATAGTATATCGCCAACCCCAGCAACAATGAGTATAGTTACATTACCATAAATGCCTTGCATCATCATCAAGTACATATCATTCACTAATCCACAGCTTAATGAAGGCGATGAAACCACATTCATTGTCTGGGATCAGTTGCTTAGAGCTAGTATATTGGCTTTAGACTTGAGGAACTGTCAGCTGAAGTAGCTTTCATAGGATCACAGAATGGTTGAGGCTAGAAGGGATTCAGACCAGCTCTAATGGAAAAAAACTAACTAGGACCTTGGTCCAATGACTGGAATGGGTGCATTAGATTAGTTTTCTCCTGGAGCAGAAAATATTAGGAGTATTGTAGCTCTAGCTGCTCTTGTATTCAGGTTTTATTCCGGTGTGTTTTTTACCTGTCCTTTTTATTCATTCAAAGTCCTTTTCTAATTTTTATAGAAATATAGAGATAAGCCAATGAAACAGTCTCTGAAAGATAGGCAAAATGTAATGTTCAGAGGTTAAATTATTCTTCTTTGCCTGAATATCAATCTCTCCACCCCCAAATGTATATTAGGTAGAAGTTGTGGGAGGTCCTTTTATTCTGTCAGCCTTATAACTGCGATATATTTTCACCTGTCATGTAAATCAATAAAATATACAGTACTTAAATGTTTCACTATTAGAATAATTTTCTGATCCCTCTGGATTAAAACATTGTAAAATAGAACACTCAATTTTGTATGAATAAATTAAGTGTTTTGTAACTTACAGTAATGAGATAGTTGGTTCACATAACTTTATAAACTGGTTACATGATACAGCAATGCAGATGCTCAGTTTGGAAGTTTGCCTTTCTTAATGAGATAAAGTTCCTCTTTATTTCATTGATGGCTCTATTTGTGTAACGACAGCAAATGTGATTAGTTTTTCTACATTATATCTTTTTCACCTCTTATAATTCCTACATTTTCCATCAACCTTTATTTTCTTTTTTATTATGAATGTTTCCATAAATTTCATAGAAAAGTTAGCACAGGTTGTAAAATAATCACATTAGTTACTTTGCTTCCTGAAAATTTACACAGAAATATTTCCCCTTTACAGGTGATAGTGTCAGGTCCTCAACATATCTTTCATGTGGCAGCAGAAGAAATGTTGCAAAACCTAGTGGCAAAGAAGTGTCAGACTCTTTATAAATAATTTTAAAAATGCTCCTATAAACTAATCTGAAACATATAGATTAGAGGACTGCAGGGACATGAAAAGGGAACATGTAATTAAGTTCCCTGAAGTCAAATGTATTTGTGGATGAAGGATTCTGCTTCTGCTCACTTCTTAATGAAATGAAATTGCCCTTGACACTCTCACAGACCGTCCTAGTAGAAGCACCTGAAGTTAGAGTTGATTTCTGCTGCTAACAAAGTAGCAGAGATGTGGAAATAGGGGCTTCAGTATATATAAACAAGATGCAAACAGCTCACATTAAGAAAGATTAATTCATCTATCTTCATCTAACTAAATTAGGATCAGTTAGAACTTTCTTGGGCAATCTAGCCCTGCAGCCAATTATAATGCAAATGTAGCAGAAGTTAAGTAACAAGCTACAACAGTACTGAATGATATCTTTCTGTATCACAACTGTGCACTTCTGCAACACACTGATTGAGACTGGGTTTAGAAGTTCCAAGCTGTATATTAGAAAAGAGATCTGTAAATAAAAAAATATAAAATCGTTGCTAAACAGTGAAGTATTACTGTGAAGACACCCTTTTTAATATTTTTGAGGGAATTCTGTGGTAACTGCATGGCAAATTGGAGTGATAAATTTTTAGATTTGGTAAGTTTATGTAGACTAAAAAGGATTTTCGTTTTAATTTCTTTTTTTGATTTTAGTAATTTAATAGAGGATTTCCTGTCTTCTCATTTTTTGGGCCATCAGACGTGCAATTTCATCTCTTCTCATCTGGTAACTTATATAAACCGTAGGTATTTTTAGTTTAGCCATTTGTAGTTGTCTTTCTACTTCTCATATTGACATACCACTCTCTTGCACTGGACAACATATAGTCAAAAGTGATTTTTTTTTTTTTGAGCATGCTTTAAAGAAGAGAAGAATACTGTTAACAATTATGCATTTTGGATTTGAGTTATCTGTGTAGGCAATTTTTTGTAGTTTCTTTCTGCTCTTCTTTACTGGCTGCCCAATGTCAAAACAGGAGGTACTCTTTTCTTTTGCAGTAATCTTCCCTGACATGCTGTTGGCAACATATCCTCCAGGTTCTTTCTGTTGTCTTCTACAAGACATTTTTCCCATGGGGAAGAAAAACATTCTGCCTTTAAACAAGGAATTAAAAAAGCAAAGAGAAAATGCTCATTGGAATTCAGTGCCCTGACTTTTGAGCACCTATTAAGAGTAAAATTTTATTTTACCAGCATACAGAGGACTGTTTAAAAAGGTTATGTGCACTTGGCCTTTCACTTCCTTTAACATAATGTTAGCAAGATTAAAACAAGGTTTTCTAATATTACTATAAAGAGGAAAAATGGGGACACCATTGCTCAGGGTTTTCGAAAAAATATAATACATGGTCCTAGTGATGATGTAGTCTGAAGAAATCCAGCATTAGCAGGGAGTGAACTGAATAAACTAAAAGGGTTTTAATGTTTGGGGTTTTTTAGAAACATGGGACAGACAATCCATGAACACACCCTTTTTTCTTAAATAAACTTGTGAAGCAGAAGGCATGCCAGTAACAGGAAAGGACCAGTTGTCTAGGTACTGCTGTCTTTCTACATTTTAATTCTAATGAATGAAAAATACTGCAAAATACAGAAGTTTCCTTCATCATAGATCAAATTATTACAGTCCAACTTAGAAATCATGTCTTAATTATTCCCAAATCTAATAGACCTTCACCCTTCAAAAAAGATTCTGGTGGCAGAATTATAATGAACCTCTGCAATGGCTTCATCTTAGGTTTCCTGCATCTGCCAATAATAAGTATGTTAGGTTTCCATTAGGCAAGGCTCTTTACCTGGCTAAGTATTTACAGAACATCGGCCAAGCTTGCTTAAATTTTGGTCAGACTAAGTTAAAAATCATACATGGTTAAGAGAAACAGTTATTGATATCAGATTGCACTTTTTTCCTTAGGAAACAAAATTGAAAGTCTAAAATTAAAAATTGCTTCCATTTTGAGACAGAAGAAAAAGAGAAGCCTGAGTCTGTAGTAGATAAATGTGGTTCCATAGAAGCTGAGGGAAAATTTGGTATATGTTTTTTGTACTGCTATAACCTAGGCCTTATTCTTCTAAATTTTCTCAAACAGACCATGCCTACTAAAACCAGAAGATTTTCTTTCGTCAAGATCATAGGGTCAGTCTCCAGAGGTCTAATCTCCACATTATATTTGTGTTTGATAGAAAGAATTTCAGTTTTCTCGTTGCATCATTATACTTTTATGAACTTCCTGCGAATAGTAGAGCTAAAGTGGCTACCAAAATTCGTTTGCGTTTTGTGTCTTTCTAGTATAGTTGTATATGCTTATCTAAAAAACATATTTACAAAGCATCGAAGAATGATGTATTTCTTAAAATAATCACTAAGTAATATTGAAAAATTATTGTACTACAGAATTCTATTTGTAAGGGATAAGTGACTGTGTTTTAATATTTATCATTAAATAGAGAGTATCCCAAGCATATACATCTTAGTTTTCTTATGTGTGCACATTGCTATATCCAATAATAAATATTTTACTCTATCAAAAGAAATGCAGAAAACCAACCCAGCTTGAAGGATGGTCTTATTAAGAGTATAACTACATTCTAGATACTGGTCTCTTCAGAAGAAAACAAAGAAAAATACCCCTCAGATAGTAAAGTCTGTGTTAAGTCTTTCACCTTATGAATAACATATCTGAATGCTAAGTGCTCATTGTGCTGATAAGCAGTAGAAGATGAGTCTCACCTCATCTCTGCAAATGAAGTCTTTATGGTGGAAAAGTCACAGTAAAGAAGAAAGATGATCTGGAATGATGTCACCTTCATAGGCCCAAGTCATGCTGTATTGTCATTTGCAGTCATGAAAAATTTGAAAGCTCACAGATAAGCAACCATTCAGTACCAGGTTTTTGGAAAAAGGGGACACAGGACTTTGAATGAGGAACAGGTCCAATGCAGCTTCACATAGCTTAGCTGAATGATTCCAAGGCAAGAAATAATCTGAAGTGCTTGGAGCTCTACAGCGCTGTTCTTAAATACATAAAGGTATCCCTATTGGAAAGGGACAAAGTACCCCATGGCTGCTCCTATCTTCCTCTGAGCCAACTCTGTTAGCAATCAGCAGACCCCAAGAGGTACTGTGAAAAGACAGAGATGTGTGTTAAAAGAGATTTGAATGACAAGACCATAGTGGACTTGCAGACTAGTTTGGGAAGAGTGCTCTGTGCCTGAAGAGAAGAAAGTAGAGACATTTCGATGAGAGGCAAATGAGGTGACCATCATTAGCAGAGCAGAGGAGATGAGGGATGATGCCATAATAACCTCAGCACACCTGGGGACATTTCTGAAGGTGACTGGCCCCTTTGTTTGTCAAAGCTCAGCCATTGACTCTTCTGACCAAACAGCTCCTCCCAACCGGTTACAAAGATCTGCAGATAATGAAATGGTCACCAGGCACCTCATTTGCATCTACCCTACTGCCCGTCTCACAGCAATACATGGGGCAGACATTGATGATGACAGATCGCATCTATTCCCATTTTCTACTAAATGAGATGCAGAGAAGTGTATTTCACACTTTTCTATTTTCCAAGCCTCATGCAGTTTTACCTGTTCACGTCAGATTATATGATTATAGCCACTTTGATTCTCTGCTGTTCTTTCTGAACACTGCAGGATAGAGAAAGAAATAAAAGAGTTAATCAATACCATTTTCTGATGAAAAATTATATATAGAAATCCAGAAAGTTAAAGCCACTTAGCCTAGGTTTTATATTTCATCATTATTTAAGAAACTGTGGTTTTTTGTGTGTTCCTTTAAATGTTTCACCAATAAGAAACACTTTTAAATAACACATAGTAAAAATTAAGTCCATGTCATTTTTTACTATTGCAGATTTCATTATAAAACATCTCAAGATTAAATTTATTCCAATAATCATTACAATGATGAAAAAATTCCTTGCTTCAATAATTGATTTATGCTTCATTTAAATGTATGGAGTAGTTTCAATATAATTTCTTATTAGCTCTAATGACAAATTTTAAAATAGCAGGGCTCTGAAATAAAGATGAAAATTTGCCATACAAGTTATTACATTTAAATGGACTTAATATTTAATATTTAAAAAATCATTTGATGTAAATAGCCATCATGAATCACTGCAAATATGCTTAGATGTAATTAAACTTTTTCTTTACCCATATCTAGTTGCTTCATAATAAATTATTTTATTTCTTCTTTTTATTTTTTTAGGATCATGAAGGGTTTGTACTGGAGAAGCCACAGATTTCTTCTGTCATATCAGCCTTGCTTATTCAGAGTTTTGTTATTGTATTGGTCAAGAAACTAGATGCCATGGAGCACATATTTCCTTTTGCTATGTATATACTATTATTTTATTCATAATGCTAGTACAGTCTCCTTGTTTGGAAGTTACATGCCTGTTATATTATGTATTCCACTATACAAGAGAGAACATAAAGATATCTTCTGGCAGAAATCTGCGTCACTTCTAAAATATTTTAAAATGTTATAATAACAGAAATTAAAAATAAGGAAAAAAAAAAAAAAAAGAATTGTCTCTTTGGCTGGCCCCATTCTGTGATTTTTTTTCCCTTCATATGGAAACCTTACCTAAGACAGCATCTTGCAAGGATGGCCAGAAGGCATCTCACTGTCTTTTGAGACACCTGACATGGCTGCTGCACACTGACCACAACACTCCCAGCTGAAGTCACTGCTGCTGTAATGCATAGGATATCTGTATGCTGAATTTACACAGTATGTTTTGCATGCTACATAATAAACCATGGCATTTGTTAGGTTCTCTACTAGAGCTGTAGTCTCAGCAATCGCTCTTCCATTTGAGCTTAGACGTACATAAAAGTTTCCCAGTGACAAAAATTTTGTGATGGTGCCCATATATCTACAAAGCTGGTCAATTATCTGTCTGATATCTCAGTTGAATCTGTACTTTTAGAGAGAAAATGCATGTGCTTGTATTAGTGATGCTGTAGCCCTACTTCCAACTCTTTAAGAAAATTGTATTAGTTTCATGCAAATCCTTAACAGAGACCGTGACATTGTTCTAGCCTTATGCTTAATTTCATCATTGTTTAGACCTTAATTTTTGTTTGAAGCATCTAAAAGTAATTAAGGTAACAGGGGAATAATTGGGAATGGTACACTTGGAATCACTGTACTAAATCAGAAAGAGGCTCCAGACATTTTTGAAGATCATCACTGGCACTTGAACATATAAACTGTTGAAATTTTAGTTGCTTTTAGGAAGTAAATCTGTTCATTTCTAAGGAGGAATGGCTTCATTAAATGTTATCTATTTAAAAAACAAACAAACGAAAAACCAGCAAAAAGTTGAAAAAAGAAAATGGGGAGTTATACCAGAGTTCCACTGGGATTTGAAACCTGTTCTGCTCAATGTAGATGATTTGGGAAAGGGAATGAATAATGTGGTAGCAATTTTCCTGATAATACAAGGTCATTAGTAGTTAATATTAGTGCTGATTGAAGAACTGAAAAGAAATTCCTAAGATCAAGTGAGTGGGTTATAAAATGGCAAATGAAATCCAGCATCACTAAATATAAGATTGTGTAACTGGGGAAGAAAATAATCCTAACTTTACAAACAGGACTGATGGTCACTATTTGACAATTGCCTCTAAAGAGCAAGATCTCAAGGTTATAACAGATAGTTATAACCCAAAGATTGCAATGATCTCTGTGGTCAGCAGTCAAACATAGTATCATGAATTACTAGGATGAAATTATATAAAAACCAACATAGATCTATTTTTGCATGTCTCTTTTATGCAGCTTTCATCTTTTCTACCTCGCAGCAGTGTGTAATGCACAATTGAAAGAGAGTAAAGAAAGTTAGGGGGGATGGTCAAGGGTGTGAAGTGGCTTCCCTGTGCAAGACATCTTAGTAGACTGGAACTCTTCAGTATGGAATAAAGACAATCTGTAGACTGATGTGTAGTATAGACTGAAGAGAAGTTTGACACAGAGCAGCGTGGAAGGGGGGAATACGAATGACTGGACACTCTCATTCCCCACATAGGAAACAGGGGCACCAAATAAATCCAGGAGATTGCACACGCAGAATAAGCACAAGGAAACTATTGCCCCATGTGTCCTGTAACTCTGCTTCACAATAGGGGCCCTTGCAGATTCTAGGAGCTTGCCTGGCGTCAGGACAAAATTGGGCATGTAATGCTTGCTTAAGCAGTGTCTGAGACAGAAATAGCTGATAGTTAGGATAGCTTTCTAGGGGAAAGTGCTTATTTCTTATGTATTTTCTTGTACTACTTATTTGACATCTCTTTTAGGGCATTGTCAGAGCAAGGTGCTAGCTAGATAGCTGGACCTATGGTTTGATCCTATGTGCCTGTTCTCAGCCATCAGTACTCATTTACAAACAGTGTTAGTTATGTATTGATATGACCGGGAGTGTTTTGTTTGTGTTTTTTTTTGGTTTTTTTTTTTTTTTTTTTGTTACGGTTTTTGAGGAATTTCTTTCCATTTTATAAGAGATAAACATTTACTTCTCTATTAGTTTAGATTTTTCTTTGCAGAAAAGTATTAGCATTTTTCCTTGATGAAAAGTGAAAACAACAGGGATTTTTGTTTGTTTTCTTGTGCAATTGTTCTAACTTCACCAATAACAACATCAGAAATTTACATTTGGTACAATTTCTTTTAGAGAAATGTGGTTAAATGAAAGAGATAGATCTCTGAAAAATATGACTGATCAGTAGGCGTGTGGACCAGTTTCTTTCTAAAGAATTGTTTTGAAAATTTTGTGTGGCTACTTTTACCCAGATACAGCCTGTCACGCTCATATTTTTTTGCAGTGACTTCAACTTGCCATAACAACAGAAGTTTAACAAACAGTATTTATGTGCTGCAGGCATAGAAGTGTACATAAACATTAAAGAAAGTAACAGAATGCAGGTTGCCAATCACATCATTCAGTTCTCCCCAAAGCTTCCAGATAGTTTTACTTTGTTAAAAGTTTCTTTCTTTTTCATTTTTGTATCTTTCTGAGTTTTGGAGGATCTATATTTTCTTTAAGGGAAGTTAGTTGTTTTCCACATGGAATACCCAAAGGAGGAAAAGATTTCTTCTCTTAAAAGCATATATGTAGCATATACCTGTATTTCAAGTAACCATTTTTGGTGTCTGCTAATACACGACAGACTTGCACTGCTTTAAGGGAAAAAAGAAAAAAACAACCACCAGATCCTTAGTTTTAACCATTTAATGTTCCTGATTCCAGGCCATTGAAGTAAATGGATTTGAGAATGGGCTGGAGAATTACACATGTGAATACATCTGTCAAGCTAGCTAGTTATAAAATCTTTTCACCTTTTCTTAAAGGTTGCCTCAGCACAAGCAGCATACATATTCTGCCCTGAACATTTGCTTCTCAGAAATACAGAAAGAGAAGTTGGAGACGTGAGGGAGTTTAGCCATAAGAAATAAGCATTTTAAAATTCCCTTTATGTAGATGAGAAGTATTTCTGGCCTGGCAGTTCTCTAACAAAAACTAACAAATGGATGATAATCATGGGCAAAACACAAGAAAAAAGTCAACCTAAGATAAAATGATATAAACTGACAAGAAGCACAGGGGAACAGTAATGTGCATTGGAGAAATGCATATATTAAAGCACAAATGTTAAATTCTGGAAAAAAGCTTGAAATAATATACCTACTGTAGGGAATTTTAAAAACCAAATCACCACAAACTATAAGCTGGTCTTTATGCTTCAGTCTTTCAAAAATACAGTATAGCATTTAGGTTGAATTTGCATGTGTGTCCATGATTTTGTCCATAGGTTTGCTAACACAATCATCCTAACACTTTGTGACACTTAAGCATTAATTGGAAGTCTTCACTATTATTCCAAAGCAAACACTCCAAATATCCTTTCGTCTCAAAACTGACAACCTTAAAGGTGTGTATGCATATCTATCAGAACAACCCAAAACCTTTTGTCACGTTCAAAGTTTCTGATACCTGGTTAAAATTATAGCGAGTTCATCTAATTGTCTTAAAATCATCTTTGAAAATAACATTATGTTATTTTTCAAAATGCAATCACCAGAGTTTTGCAATCAAAGTTTTGTTCAGAAATCATGTGGAATTTATGGTTTCTTGTGTTTTGAGAACAGAAACAGCTAAATCTCTTTGATTTAAGTCAATTTCATTTTTTTTTTCCTTTTTCTCTTTTAAAAAGAAAGCAAAAAGAAATACAATGGAATATTTGTGTTGAACCTGAGCACTAATCGAACTTTAAACAGTCTAACACATGAACTTTGAGATAATCCATATAAATAATAGAATGTTAAATTAAAGCAAGGGCTAAAATATATGTTAACTTTTAAACTGAGTTGATCATTTAAGGTGAACCATGTCTGAACATAAAGGAGTTTAGCAGCATATGGTTAAGTAATCATTATATGTCATATATTTTACTAAGATGGTGTAACAGTTAAAACACATTTCAAATGCAATATATATTTTTGGCATGGTGAAATAATTTGAAAGATGTCAACTTGAATCACACAACAGTGATTATTTACTAATGTAAGATAGAGTCACTTTGATTCTAATAAGAAAATGCCTGAGCTGAAGTCACACCTTCATATGCCTCTAATGGTACTCTCATTTTATCATATTTTAAAAATCCACACCTCATATTTTTTGTTTCCTTATATGGATGGTGCTAATGACACACATAGTAAACCTTCTATTAGCTTTGTACTTCAATAGGGTTTGTTTAATTTCAGCTGTCAAACAATATGGAGAAAAAAAAAAACCACTTTTTTGATAACCCCAGGATTTAAAATGCATTATCAGTATGACAGCAGTAAATGTTTTCCAAACAATCTTATTTATGGGCTGTGTTCTGTCTTGGTGTATATACAAATCTGAGCAGCATGTGAAATCCCTCATTTGTTTGCCATAAACTATGTATGTTTCTGTTGCAAGATTTATTATGTAAGAGAGTTTGAGTAACCAAGCATTGGTACCACTGATATACAGTGTTTTAGCTCCCTTACTGACATCTGATTGGAGTTTGTACTGAGAGACATTACCAGCTGATGACTCTTCAGGAATCAATTCTGTATAAATAGTAACAATAATATAAACACTATCAAAACATATCTGTTAGCCCATCTTCTAATGGAGACTTGCTTTAAATATATTATATGTAAGTATGAAAAGCAAGCAATGAGAACTGGCTTCTCACCCAAATCCTGCTATCAGGGCTGGGCAGTACAGGAAGCCATCATTGCTGTTTGTACACTGAGAATGGAAAAGCTGCTGTTTCCACTGAAGGGTTCATCAGCTACTTCACTGAGAATGCCACAATTTTTTCATATTCGAATAAATTTACTTGGCTTTTCCTACAAACTGGAAATTTCCACGAAGATTAGACACTGAAATATCCCCATTCACTTCCAATACATTTTGCACCTCTGCTCCCTGTTTGCAAAATTCAAGACAGTTTGACACTTTGCTTGTCCTATTCAACACTGTTGAACAGGGGAATTTGTGCATCTGCCTGCAATATTAATTAAAAAAAATATTATCAATTCTTTAGCACAGGCATAATGTAGAAAAATAATATTTTAGTACTCTGCTCGGTTCGGCAGCACGTATAGTAAAATTAGAATGATACAGAGAAGATTAGCATGGCCCCTGCTCAAGGATACTACGCAAATTCATGAAACGTTCCATATTTTTGGTTCTATAAACCTGCATAAGCCTCATCGGACAGAAAATTAATTCCAGAAAATTAGTTGTTTGACGATTCATTAGAAATAGATGTCAGTAGATCAGAAATAGATATGTTGGTATTCTAGCTACAGTTCCGCAGACTTGTCACAATACTGTGGGGTTTTAGCTTTGAAAATCAGAGAGGGTGCACTGAGTTAAGCAGTAGCAGTCATTTTTCTCCTTCTTAGTAGCTGGTGCAGTGCTGTGTTTTTGACTCTCAGCCTGGGAACAGTGCTAATTAACATGATGTTTTTAGCTGCTGCTCAGTAGTGTTTGCTCTGACCAAGGACTTTCTGAGTCTCATGCTCTGCCAGGGAAGAGGGGAAGCCAGGAGGAAGCAGAGACAGGACACCTGACCCAAACTAGCCAAAGAGGTATTCCATACCACAGCACATCATGCCCAGTATGTAAACTGCGGGTAGTTACCTGGAAGGGCTAGATCACTGCTTGGGTCGGGCTGGGTACTGGTTGGCAGATGGAGAGCAATTGTATTGTTTTCCCTTGTTATTTCCCTTATCATTATTGGAGGTAGCAGCAGTGGTTTTGTGTTATATATGCCTCAGTTACTGGACTGTTCTTACCTCAACCTGTGAGAGTTACATTCTTTCAATTCTTCTCCCCATCTCTCTGGGAGGGGTCCAGAAAGCGAGGGGAGTGATCAAGCGGCTGCATAGTTCTGGGTTGTCATCTGGGCTTAAACCAGGACATAAGGCTAATACTGTAAATTTCAAGCTTGTACCCATCAAAGAGTCACTTGGTGGTGCACATCCAATTAGCAATTGCAGGACAAACGGTACTTGCACTCAGACAAAAACCCACATCAAAGACATACAGCCCTGGGAAAAGATGTATTTTCACCCTGAGTATCCATGCTTTTTAAATTTCAATACTGTTGAACATAAGCTTTTGTTGTCGTCGAGATGGCCAAAACACACTCACACATACAGAAGCACACATTTCTTCGGTGACTCAGTAGAAAGTTCTCTTTTTACTATCACAAACCCTTACTTACATATAGTTTCTAACATGCATGTGTCTTTTAGTCATTGGTTACATCAGTTAGCAACAGCACACTATTGGATGACCCTTTGTCGCTAAGGTCTGTTATCTTGCCAAGCTCTTGTTCTGCAGTTAGTTACTCCCTTTGACTTACTCTCTCCTCTGGATGCCTTCTGCTTTCTCATCCAGATGCCTTCTGCTTTCCTATCCAGATACCTTCAGTGCCTCATTCTACATGGATAAGCTTTGATATCTTCAAGGCTATGTTCTAACTACATGCCCTCAGTCACTTAGTCCCCCGCAAGCTTTTTAAGTTTCAACATGTAAGTTTCAATACTCCATTTTTATGTCATATTAAAAAGTATTCACTTTTTAAATAACCAGTTGGTGTGAAAGCTTAATTTTACTAAGAGCTTTCTGTCATTGATTACAGGCTCTTTAGGAAAGACAGGCCCGGTAGGTGGGGGGGGAGTTGCTATTTATGTTAGGGAGAGACTGGAGAGTATGGAACTGTGTCTAGGGACAGGTGAGGAGTCAACAGAGAGTTTGTGGGTCCAGGTTAGAGGGAGAACAGAGATGGGAGACATTATTGTGGGGATCTGTTGAGGACAAGGAGTAATGGGTTCAAACTTAAACAGGAGAAGTTTAGATTGGATATGAGGAAGAAATTCTTTACTGTAAGGGTGGTGAGGCACTGGAATGGGTTGCCCAGGGAAGTTGTGAATGTTCCATCCCTGGTGGTGTTTAAGGCCGGGTTGGACAGAGCCTTGGGTGACATGGTTTAGTGTGGGGTGTCCCTGCCCATGGCAGGGGGGTTGGAACCAAATGGTCTTAAGGTCTTTTCAAACCCTAACTATTCTATCATTCTATGACTCTATGATTCTATGTATTTGCCTTTTTAATATTACATTATATTTCTTATTTTATTTATAAAATCCTCACTGTGATGGTGCTTGAGAATGTTATTACCATAATATCTCAATGTAAATGTAATTAAATTCTTTATAAATTGGAAAAAATTATTTCATATTAATATATTACCAAAATCAGGCAATCTGACATCCATGCTTCCTATGATTTTGCCAGAGCAATATGATACTATTGGAGGGTTGTGAGATTTTTTCCCAAAGTCCATCTGTCTTTACCCTTTAAAGACATTCAATAGTGAGAAAACAAAATTCTTCCAACTGTATATGCCTTGTTCAGAGAATGCTATAGCCACATTTTGAATGTATTCTCTGCTCCGTTAAGAGCAACTGAATACTGGTAAAAAATATTCTTTAAGCTTTCCCTTTAAGAACATGAAGAAATGCAGATACCTGTTGGTAGTTCTGCAGCTTTACAAAGGATCGATATAGTATCTGATGCAGGATCTGTCCCTAAAGACAGCTCATACAAATCCCCAACTGCGCTATGGAGCCTTTCTGCATAAAAGACTATACATCGTTACTTGTAGAATGGATACACTCAAGTCTGCTTTAAGCTATAGAAAAGTCTAAAAGTCAGCCAGAAGCCAGGATCCCAAAGTAGCAATATCTGTTTTGCAAAGTACTTTGTATATATTTCATATTTCTCTTTTGTACTAATTTCATTTTTAACTTTAAATATACATATTTATCCAACTGAATCAAGTTTGTTTTGAATAGAAACGGATTTAAACCCAAATTCAATGTTCTCCTGAGGTGGTAGATGTTTTCAAACATTTTCTGAGCCTCTCTACTTTTAGCTGGTTTACTATTAACAGAAATGCTGACTCTAAAGGGCTAAGCAAATGCAAGGCATGTTGGATACAATTATTTGAAATTCTATACTGGAAAAAGTTGTGGCTGCTCCAGTGTGTCAATTGGAAGTGCTAAGGCTGCTCTGCTGGGACAGCCACACTGTCGCCACTGGGAATGATACATTCCTCAGGCTCTTTGGCTTTGTGCCTGATTAGCTGTATTCAAAAATCATACCTCCAGCCTTCACCATGTTTGGAGAAATTGTGTATTTCTAATATTATAGTCTCCTGATTGACTACAACCTAAAAGAAACAAAAGGGGCAGCTGTCACTCCATCCTGAATTTGAATTAGTAATGTATGTTGTACAAAGAGATTGCAGACACTGTAAGGTTGCACCCCACAACCTCCCTCTTGTTTTCATCTGCATTTTCTTTTCCTGACTGAAAGGGGAACTAGCTTTTTCAAGCTTATGCTTCCTGAGAAAAATGTGGAAAACGTATATATACGGGGTTTTTAATAGAAAAAATTGATAATATATATAGCACTTTTCCTTGCACTTGAAAAAATGTGTTCCAAAGGTTGATTTCATCCAGTAGATTTAATAATTCTGGACTGAAAAACATGCTTGTGACAGGTCGGTATTTTCTTGGACATATTGCATTTGATTCTGAGTGCAGTTTTCAGCTTTTTAAAATGGAATTTTGTGGGGTTTGAGCGTTTGTTTTTCATTATGTTAAACATAGAGCATCCATATGTTGCTTTCCTTTGGAATCTTTAAGAAAACATACAGTCATTTAAATCTGTGCTATTTTATTCCTGCAGTCATAAACTTCCTGTAGAAGAAGACTTCTACCATACATGATATATTTTTCTCCCTTGGTTGTTGCAAATGTGTTTTCTAATTCCTTTTCTTCATTATACTTTGTATGACAAAGTTGTGCAGGTAAGAAAGTGTGCGAACGATGTGAATCAGGCTCTTAACTCCTGTGGTATGCTCTATAACTCAAAATCTTGACCAAGGTACTTAAGTCATATCCCTGGTTCGTGACCTTCAGGTTCGTAGAGAACAATAGGAAGTATAACAGCCGGCTTCCATGGTGTAATCTTTATTGTAAGAATAATACATGAGATCTTACACGCTTCTATCAGTCGCAAATGTTCTGGTAGCTCATTGTACAATATGTCAAATGAAATGGATTTCATGATCTTTTGTATAATGCATATGTTCCAATAGTAATTTCAAACCTAATTTATTTCCTCAGAAATTCATTCATCTTTTGGGTGCCATTTTTAACCATCTTAACTTTCTATTATGCAAGCACATGGGGTAAATTCTTTGCTCACATATACAGATCCCACTCCCATTGGATTCTGTACAAGATTTACAGTATCTAAAGGGAAAATTTAGCTTAGGAAAGTTTTCATGTGATCACAGCCATACAAGCCCCTTTCCTGCTCAAAATCCAGTAGTTATTTGACAGTTTTGTTTCATTTTGGTCTGGCTGATGTATATAGACATA